>CAUYRB010058082.1:0-79245 GCA_963574695.1 Propithecus perrieri | reverse complement strand
TAGCACAGAGATTTTGCCGATGCAAAATACAACTGAAAGAAATGAGAGCATCTAGATCTGTTAATACTTTTTTTTGTCTGTGCAATAAACCCCTCATGTTTTCCTGTCATGGAAGGTACACTATCTGTATATACACTCACTGAATTTACTAAATTCGGTCCAACTTCACGACATTTGTCTTGAAAGTTGTTGAAGATATCCATCCCCCATGTTCTGTTCAAAAGAGTACCCAAAGTGAGTAACTCTTCATAGCAAAGAAAATCTTCTGTCATGACCCGAATAAAGTATAAAACCTGCACTGAGTCAGTACTATCAGTTGATTCATCCAAAGTGATGTAATAATATATATTTTTCTTTTCAAATATTGCATCACGTTCTGTTAAGTTGAAGCCTAATTCTTGCTGTCGATCAGTTACGGTTCTCCTTAAAAGAGACAGTTGTTTGTACTTTGAAATGTTATCAGGGTCTAAGCATCCTACAACTTAGACGATACATTCTTTCACAATTTCTACATCACTGAATGGCTTCCCTTTTTTCCTCCAAGTATATAAGCTACTTTATAAGTTGCTTCAGTGGCATTATTATTTCAAGGTCTTACTACTGCTTGAAAGAGTTGTTTTTGCTTTTGCTTTCATCTTTTAATTTTTGCAATACAACTTTCACACCTCTCCCTCTAATTTAAAATATTTGTGGTCCTAATGAGCGTTATAGTGCTGATGAGCATTGAATTTATTTAATATTGATATTGAAGTATCACAAAATATGCGAATCATCTCACCTTTAGCAGAAACAAGGTAATATTGCAATTTCCAGTCTTCGTTAAAAAATCTACTTTTTTCCTTCAGCATTCTCTTGGTCTTTGTTGACATGATGGACTGTTAAGCAGACAAAATTAAAAAAACATTCTCAAGCTGTACAACTATTCACAAATTCCAGTTCAAACAGAAACAGAGTGCATCATTGTTAAAAGCTGGTAACAAACTGGTGTACTTGACCCTCATAAACTCTCACCAACCAGCCTTGTGCGGTAGTGGCACCAATCAGGCCGGGGAAATTAGAACTAAACCATGAGCATAGCAGCCATCAAGTTAGCCTTTGTGGCTTACTAATGTTCTAATTGTGCCAGTCAATCTGGGAGGATTATTTTATTGAAACTTACACTGTTCTTTGGTATTTTATATATGTTCATTTAAAAAATAAAATAAAAATATCAAAGATGAACAAAAATGTATTAATAAAAATGGAAATATTTGTTCAGTAAATTATGGGTTTAGTCAAAAGGCCACAGTTAAGGACTTAGAAGGCCACATCTGGGCCTTAAGGCTGCAGGTTCCCCACCCCTGGACTAAACGCTTTTAAAAAACTTCTAGCTAGAAAAATATATTATTGTAAGTTTGTTTTATACTTGGGGCTATTTTGATAAGAAAAGGCAATTTGCTTATAATTTATTTGTCTTAAAGCAGGCTTAGTAGGGTTGATTAATCTTTTGTCACTGTGTTCTGTGTGAACCTATTTTCTGTGTTCCAGCTCATATCATTGAAAGAATTATTGTAGTTAGTAAGTACAGCTTCCACCATCTATTCCTGTGTGTCTTCGTTAGGGGAGCAAAGACCAAAGAAAGGGATGGCGAAAGGTGATGTATGTGATGGTTCTGAATGGAGGATCAGTTTGAGGCTCATGAGGTAAACTCAGTAGTCAGTGATTAGCTGGACTCAACTGGTCCAAGTTGACAGGTATCTTAGTATAAAGGTAGATATAGCTTAAAAAGTTGAGTATATAAGTTGAATTAAGAAAATGAATTGTCAAAAAGCACTAGTCTGTCTTCTAAGAGAAGTCAGTAACAATTCTTTATAAAATGAAGAACCCTTTGGTAATATGAGTTATTAATTTTATAAAGATTCATTACAGAGCTCTTTTGGGGGAGTAGTAATTCTTTTTTAAAGTCTCATTTGTAAGTTTGAAGTTTGAGATATATATATATTTTTCTAAAGTGAAATCCAATAATAGTAATTATCAATATAATGCTTGTTTTTCCAAATGTTGATTTTATACCCTGCTTAAATTATAAAAGTTTCTTGCATTTGGTGTGAAACATTAGCTTTGTATTACCTTCATAAGGGGTTGATAATGATAACATTTCAGCGCTGGGTATAGGTTTTGTGTTGCAACATTTAATATTTTTATTAATAGGCTCAAATATCAATAAGACTCTTTTTCTTTTTTCCACAGCAAGATGTGAGTGAGTTTACACACAAATTATTAGATTGGTTAGAAGATGCCTTCCAAATGAAAGCTGAAGAGGAGACGTAAGTTACCATGCAGTTTAGTGATGTGGTTTTAGTAAGTGAATA
This sequence comes from Propithecus perrieri, assembly GCA_963574695.1. NCBI lineage: Eukaryota > Metazoa > Chordata > Mammalia > Primates > Indriidae > Propithecus > Propithecus perrieri. The sequence goes on along the minus strand of CAUYRB010058082.1, from coordinate 76,894 downwards.
AATAGCACTCAGTTTTTCCTCAATGTATTCAGTGTCACCAGAGAAATAGGAAGCCACAATAGACTTATGGGCATCTCAATATTATCTGTATTATTGACAAGCTTTTTGGAATTTATGGCCACAAATATTGGGTAGTGTTAGGTTTCCACTATAAGATCAGAATCTAGCCAGAAAAATCTAAAAAATAATTCCTGACAGGGCTAATCTCACATGCTCAGTTCTTTTCCTTAGATTCAACACTCACTTTTCTTGAGGAGGAATGGGTTAGTGGAGAAAGATACCAGGCGTGTTAATTCTGATGAAGTCCTTTTACATCGAAACATGAGGACAGGTATATGAAGTTCCTCGTCACCATTGCCTAGCTTCTTATTCTCTATTGACTAGGCTAAACCATTAAAACCTTGGTTATTTAAAATATGTGGCTGGCCTCCTTAGAGAAGGAAATCAGGACACTTTCAAGGCCATCTTGCTCCCACCCTCGTGAGGCCACTCTCCTAATACCAACCTATGTTCCTTTGTGTATTTTCTTAAAACATTGGTGGGCCATGTAGACTGCCACCATGAGACTCTGACATGAGTCTACAAGATGCAGTTGTTAAATTAACACCTAGAATACAGGCTGAAATCCCAACCTGAAAATTCTCTCCCTTCTCTTTCTTCTATTTTTATAGACTATAATTTCAATTTTTATAGAATACAGTGTTTCTGTTTTATTAAATATATTATAGAATATAACAATACGGTCAGCTTTGTTGTCTAATAAAGGTCATTCGAACATGGTCTGCAATGAGATTAAATTAAACTGTCTTCTAATCATACAATGTTAATAGTTTAGAAATGTTCCCAAACATTAATATCAACCTCACCCTCCCTTTTGTTACCAAAACCCAGGAAAAAATTGTTTCCAAATGATATTACCTTGATCTTTTAAGGTAGGGTTTCAAGAATTGATACTAAAAAATCAGATTATTTTGCTCTGTGGTTACAGTATAACAAAAAGAAAAATCATTTCCTGGGTTGTTAGTTTATGTTGTCTTAGCTATAAGCATATCATTTCTGTGCCTGAATAGAGTTGAGGTTCTACAATTGCAGTCTGTATTCTCTTTCACTTACACATGTATAGGTCTTTAGCATTTCAAATGTTGAATTTACATATGCTTTACTTTTAGATTTCAGAGAATTATTAGGATACACACAATTAACATTGGTCTATTACATTTGGAATTTGAAACAAAAGCAAAATTTTAACTTCATATCTTTTGATATAACTATAATATTATTCCCAGAACTTAGTGCAATTCCTGCTCAAGTTGTTGCTGGAGACGGTAGGAGAAACTTGAGATGACATGGTAAACTGAGAAAATCATCTTGGTTTTAGTTCTGCCAGGACACTAGTCACTGAGGGCCAGTTGGTTGCAGACAACTTTCTGTGAACTTACACTAAATTGGGAGAAATTTCTCAAGAGATTAATTTAGCACTACGTCTGCAATATCTGAGGGGAAAAAAATTCCATTATTTGCAAACTATCTTTGTCGTAGATTGTGGCAATTGAGAACATGTTTAGAAGTTTATGATGCTGGCAGCTCTGATAGTCAGGTGCCCTTCTTTTCTGTCCAACAAAACTCATTGGTTGCATTTTCCTTCATAAGCCCTGGTTAGCCAGCCCCCAGTATTGCACTTAATGAAAGCTCTTTCTAATAATTTATTTTGTGCCAAAATGGCTGCTGTCACTGTGTTTTGCTATAAAATTGCTTAGGCCTATGAAACCTGCCTCCTAGGTTGGTTTCTCTCTTCTGTTCATGTTAGTTTCTCTCTTCTGTTTATATTAGTTTCATATGAAAAAAATCTCCCCATCAGATTCCTGAACTGAATTTGCTGTTGATGCTTCTGAAACATGAGTCTCAGCATTCAGTCAAGATTATTATTTCTGCAGTGTGTTCTTAGCTTCTGAATGTCCTAGGCCTTGAGTATATTTCTTTAATATTTTTTTCTTTTAGGAAAGCTTGGCTGAATTTTTAAAGTTTAACCTGCTTCTTAGCCTCTACCTCATGCAGAACCTACATGTTTTATTGTCTACAGTACTCTGCAGTTGTGTAGTTTTGTTGTCAGTACTCTACAGTTTTATTGTCAGTAAAACAGAGGTAATGGTACAACTCTATCAGTCAGGGTGGGTGTCTTAGTCCATTTATGTTATAAAGGAATACCCAAGGCTGGGGAACTTTTAAAGAAAAGAGGTTTGTTTGGTATTTGGCTCATGGTCCTGTAGACTGTACAAGAAGCATGGTGCCAATATCTGCTTCATATGAGGGCCTCGGGAAGCTTATAGTCATGGTGGAAGGTGAAAGGGAGCAGGTGTATGCATATCACATGGTGAGAGAGGAAGCGAAAGAGAGGGGAAAGGTGCTAGGCTCTTTTTAACAACCAGCTCTCAGGGCACTCTCAGGAACTAGTTGAGCAAGAACTCACTCACTTCTGTGAGAATGGGACCAAGCCATTCATGGAGAGATCCACCCTGTGACCAAAACACCTCCCATTAGGCCCCACCTCCAACATTGGGGATCACATTTCACCATGAGGTTTGGAGGGTCAAATATACAAACTGCATGAGCTAGTTAAATTCTATGGCAACAACCTCAAAATTTGGAGACTATATCCTTAGATGTACCCAATGGATGTGAGTAAAGGGCTCTCCTCATCTGTTCATTCATGGTAAATTTTATGCTATGTACATTTTATCTCAATTAAAAATAAATAAATTTAAAAAATAGTGGGAAAATGTATCTTACCTGAAAGTGAACGGCCAGAAATTTTTTGGAGTAGCACTAAGGACTACTGAACTACACACTAGGATTCTTGTGAGTACTAAGTGAAGTACTTGCTTACCACCGTGATTCTAAGAATTAAATGATGACTCATGAAACATGTTTATCAAGAGGCAGATTTTCCCCTGTTCCCCTTTTAAACAGTGCTTCCCAAATTATTAGGCATTAAATATGAAATGTCCCATTTTGAAGCAAAAGTTTAGTTTATTATATCTCAAACCAGAAGCAGTACAATTAATCAGAGTATGTGCCTAAACCATGGCACAGTTTTGCCATCTTAACAGTAGCTTGTTTATGACAGCAGCGAAGAATCCTAGAGAGTGAGTGGTGATGAAATCACAAAAGGCGTTTTCCACAGCTTGTTGAGAATCGAATATTTTTCCTTGCAAGAAGTGGCCCAAAGCCTGGAAGAAATGGTAGTCAGTTGGTGCAAGGTCTGGTGAATACTGTGGATGACAGAGAGTTTCCAAGTCCAGCTTCTGTAGTTTGAGCAGTGTTGTTCATGTGACATGTGGTCAAGCGTTGTCTTGAAAGAGGATTGGCCTGTCTTGTTGACCAGTCTCAGATACTTAATCACAAGCATCCTCATCATTTCATCCAGTTGTTTGTAGTAGACATCCGCTGTAATTGATTGACCAGGTTTCATGAAGCTATAGTGTATAATACCACTGCTGCACCACCAAACAGATACCATTAGCTTTTTTTGATGAATATTAGGTTTTGAACTGTGTTTCAGCACTACATCTTTATCCAACCATTGTGCTGAACATTTGTGGTTGTCAAAAAGAATCCAGTTTTCATTACACATAATAATACGGTGTAGAAATGGTTTGCCTTTATGTTGTGACAACAAAGAAAGACAAGCTTCGAGACAATTTCTCTTCTGATGCTCGTTGAATTCACGTGGAACCCATCTATCCAGCTTCTTTACCTTGCCGATTTGTTTCAAATGGTCCAATACCATTGGAATAGTAACATCAAACCTTTCTGCAAATTCACTCATAGTTTGAGATGGATTCGCTTCCACTACAGTCTTCAGCTCATCATTATCCACCTTGGTCTCAGGTCATTCACATGGCTTATTTTCAAGATTAAAATCACCAGAAAGGAAATTCTCAAAGCATCCACATACTGTGCGTTCATTAGCCACATCCTTCCCAAGCACTTCGTTGATATTTCGAGCTGTCTGAGCTGCACTGGTTCCATGACAGAACTCATATTCAGAAATAGCACGAATTTTTGACTTATCCATGGTTTCACAAAAATGCTCTAAAAAATTTTTTGAAAGATAATCACAAGCCAAACCATGCATTTGAAAGAATGAGGATGTACCTTCACAATAAAAATAAGAAGTGTCAAAGTGCAATGTCAGAGATATCAACTGTCAAACTTAGTACTTAAGGAAATCTGACTTTCCATACTTAATAACCTAATAATTTTATTTAAACACAAAATTAATGAAGAGAATTCTGTATACAATTGTGGATACAACACACTTTCGTATAGTAAGGCCAAGAAAACTTTCTTTTTAGGCTGTATAGTACAAATCAAAAAAATACAATTAAAACTGTCAATTTTTGTTTGCTTCATGCAAAAAAGAATGAATTTGTATGTTAAACAATTTAAAAAATTTTATAAATGACTAATTCTACCAGCAACATGAAACATCAGAAAAGGATAGAGTAGTTCTTTAGCTACTCTGCATCAAAGCTGCTATTTCGTTCCTTCACTGATGACAGCTGTTGTTTTTAGATGGTATGCACACAATTCTACATAAAAGCAGGAAATAACTTATCAAAACTTTGTAGAAATCTTCTGATTAAAAGTGGCTTTCCTTCCTTCCCAAAATGTCCAAATAAACATGTATTATACAGGCTAAAAGCGTAGGGTTGAAATCTATAATGATACTAGGAAGGGCAGGCACTTCATGAACACGGACTATGTCAGCTCCTCTTCCAAGTTCGTTCCATTGTAGTAACTCATTTTAACACAACAGTTCTGTGAGTTCAATTTTCAGAATTATCCTTAATTGATGGGTGAAGAAACGGAAAAATAAATTTAAGTACCTTACCAAAGTGACACTCTAAATAAGAGAACCAAGTGTGTGATAGCCACATAAAGATTTTTGACTTGTCAGATAGTACAGTTCTTTTAATGTTTTTTCTATTTATAGTTCCAAAAATTATAACCACATTTGTATTTTTAAACATGCTTTAGAGATGAAGAGAAGCCAAAGAACCCCATGGTAGAGTTGTTCTATGGAAGATTCCTAGCTGTGGGAGTACTCGAAGGTATAGTTACACACTTACTTTTTATTACAAGTGAAGAGATATTATTATCCATTTGTTCCTTTGTCCTGCTAGTGACTCTGCATTCGTTGAATGGTTTTTACTTTTAATTTGATTTACTCTGTCTAGTAGTTCCTGTTGCATTGTTACTGTTAATCATTTGCATATAGCACAGAATTGAGTGAATTTTTGGAAGGTACAGAGTGCATTAGCACACACCAGTTGATACTTCATTTTATCCTAATGTTCATTCCAGTGAAAGGGCTTTCGTGATACTGTGTTTTTGGAATACAGCGATTAAGGGGACAGTTGATAGATCCTTTGAAGATAATATCGGACAGTTGAATACTGGGTTTGGTATGATGCTCACTTTTTATTTTTTGTTGCTGAAACCTGAATTTAGCAACTCAACATAGTAAGCGTGATACAGGATTCTCATTTTTGGAATGACTGTAAAATTCAAGAAATGGTTACTCCATCTGTGGTAAATACCAGTTTCTTAAAATTTGGGCCTAACCAGTTTCTCTTAGTTTTTCCTAACAAGAAAGGAAACTAGACTCATTGGATATAACTTACTTAATAATATTATTAAGTTCCAAAGCATAAACTTTTGAAAAATTGTGTTTTTTTCCAAATGCCCCAATGTTTCAACCTTTGAAAGTTATTTTTTTCCAGATGACCTAAAATATAAAACTTGGAAAATTGTTTTTTCTTCTTGATCTTAGGTAATGGATTCTCGTGGAGTTTTGTTTGAATATAGTTTGATAGTTTGGGATTTAGAAAAAGGCAGATATTAACTCAGATGTTAGGCATTTAAAAAGTTATATTGAAGGGTCAGTATATTTTTGTTTGCTTCAAATGGTAAATATTTATTATGTAAGTGGAATATTTTACGTAATACATTACATTGGGTCATCCATTCTATCATTCTGGTTTTATTTGAAGCATAACACTATGTGAAGCAGTCAGTCAGTCTAATTAGGTTATGTATGGGCACGAATTATAATATGCTGCAAAAGCATTTCTACATGTATTCATTCTTAAAAAGTGGTTAAAATACTTAATTTGTCAATCAATGTTGAAGTCTTTGTACTTGGTATTAGTTAAGTTGTTTCAAAGCTGTTGTGCTGTATAAATGTGGCTTTAATACAGTTCTACTTCGACTATGTGTTTGCTTCAGTAAGAATAAGTTATTTTAGAGCACTTTCTTATCACTTTTACATACATCTTCCTAATATTTTCATTTAGACCAGTGGTTCTCCATTGGGGGTGAATTTTAGTTTGTTTGCAAAAGTACCCCCAGTGAAAAAGTTTTTTTAGCCTTTTGAGAATTTTTAGTTCATTGACCTCTCCATTTGTTCCTCTCAGCCTTTTTGTGTACTTCACTTCTTTCCTTGTTTATCGTTAAGGTCACTCTTTTAATATCCAAAACTCTCTTTCCCCCATTCCCTTCTGGCATCACCTCCATGGCTATTCTCTGACTCTCACTAAGCTGTTCATTTTCGCTGTTCATTTTCACTCTTCATGTACTAAGTACCTGAATGTTGCTGGGGAAAAGTACACAAACGGGCTAATTGTAATGGATCACGAATTTGAGTAATATGGATTGTGAATTTGAGTAATACTGGGCTTCCTTGGTCCCAATCCTATAACCATACCTGGCACATACTCGTCTTGTATAATACTGTCCTCTCTCCCATTTTCTGCAATAACTATTTTCATCTTTCCCACTTATTCAAATCTAACTTCTTTGTCTCTTCATTCTCTATGAAACATCTTACCTCAGATTTCATAGATTTACTGTGAAGTTAATGAAACTTAATCATAGATCCTGTCCAAGGCTCTCAATCATTTTGTATTTGTATTTTTGTATCTTATTTTTTAAAAATTACGTCCACAAATATATGAGCCTCAGGTTCCACAATCTAGATCGGTTGCTGCCTCCACTGTATTCTTTTTATCCGTTTGTCCAGGTAATAGAGGAATTATCCCATTTATATCAAAGGATTATTCTTTATATGTGCTCAGAATTCTATCTCTTCATGGTTTTACTCAGACCTTCCTCCATTATCTTTTTTTGTTTTGTTTTGTTTTGTTTTCTGTATCTCAGCTTCTCCTTCTCTACTGTCTTTCTCATCTATCTTTAGACATGGTCTGGTATCTCAAACATCTTAAAAATAAAAAAAATTTATTCCTTCCTATATTATTTTTCAGTTAATACCCTCACTTTTTATTCCTATTTAGAGGTAAGCCCCTTTGAAGAGAGGAGTTGGTTTCATCTGCTTACTCCCTATTTGTTTAACCATCCCCACTTTAAGTTCTGGTTCCAGAACTCATCTCAAAGGTTATTTCTAAGGTTATTAATTCCCTACATTTGGTCAAATCCATTAGATCCCTTTCCATTTCCATATTGAATTCTTATTAACTATTAATGCTGATTATTCTCTTTCCCTCTTCCTTTTTCCCATTCTTTCGTTAAAAACACACTTCTCTGGCTTCTGTGACACCATATTCTCATAGGTTTCTTCTCCTGTCTCTGTGGATACTTCTTAGAAATAATATTTATCCTCTCTTCTTCTTGAGTATAAAGGTAGGAGATCCTTGGGACTTGGCTTAGCCCTTTTCCTCTTCCCGTGTCAATCCCCTGGGTAACCTGTCAATAAGCCAGCAATTCTCCAGCAATTTATATCTTCAGACCAGATTATTTAATCTTAGTTATAGACTCATATCCAACTATCTTCTTAAATTGAAATCTCGTGGGCGATTCTGAACCAATGATTTCCACTGCCACCTCAAAATAAAAGAAAAAGAATTTTCTATTCTTCCTTCAGTGGCACTGTTCTCAGTATGTAAAAGTTAACCCAGTTGTTCGTGCTAGAAATCTGACTATTCTTCCTTGCTCGTCTGTCTCCCATCCTGACTATGAGCCAGTCAGTCAGGTCCTGTTGGTGCTACCTGTGTGTGTGTATATGTGTGTGTGTGTGTGTGTGTGTGTGTATAAAAATGTGTGTGTCTAATTTTATGTGGTTTTGTGCATTTTTACTGTTAATTCCTTAATCCATGCTACCTTTATTTCTGGATGGATTTTGTGATAGAGTCTCCTAATGGACTACCACCCACTTCACACAGAAGCCATAAAGGTGTTTCAGACACGTAAATCTGATCCTGTTATTCCTAGATTTAACTGTTCAATGACTTTCAGTTATGTCCAAATGCAGTGAAAAAAAAAAACATTCTTTTTTTTGTTTGTGTTTTATTTAAGTGGATTTAGGGGGTACAAGTGGGTTATTGTCACATGGAAAAAAAATTCTTAACAGGACTTAAAGACCTTATCAGATTTTACCCCCTGCCTGACTTTTAATGGTGATCTCTTCCTTACTCCCCCAAGCTACACTGACCTTCCTTTATAATAGTTCCTAAACATGTTAAGTTCTTTGCTGCCTTAAAGTGTGTGTCATGGTGTTCCTTGGCCAAGAATACACCACAGCCCCCAACACACTGGCCTGTCTCATTCCCAGCTTAAATGTAGAACTCTTCCTTACTCTCTCCTCCACCATCTAAGACTAAGTTAGCTCCCATTTTTATACCTTATTACAGCACTGTCTCATCAGACCTTTCTTAACACTTATAATAATAAATGATTTTTGTTTATATGTTCAGTTAATGTGTATAATGTCTTTCTTCCAAATGAGGATGAGGATTTCCTCAACTCAAGGACCGTATCTCTCTTGTCCACTGCTATATGTATATTCCCAGTGTTTAGGACAATGTCTTGCTCTTAGAAGGTGTTTCTTGCAAGAATAAATATATATACATATGTGTGCATATAATTACATGTGTGTGTATAATAAATATCTATGGCTAGGTGTGAATGTATTAGTGTACATGTATAAACCAACAGGAAAATTATATTTAACTCACTATTTTCAGGAACATAGTGTTATAGTTTTTAGGTTCAGGAGAGAATCCATATATACACCTACTTTTAGTAGTTAAAAGGCCATATTGAGGAACATTAATTAATGTTCCCTCTTCTCATAGGTAAAAAGTTTGAAAACACTGAAATGTTTGGTCAGTACCCACTTCAGGTCAATGGGTTCAAAGATCTACATGAGTGCCTAGAAGCTGCAATGATCGAAGGAGAAATTGAATCTTTACATTCAGAGAATTCAGGAAAATCAGGTCAAGAGGTGAGTTTAACATTTTCAGTGGTCTTTTTTTTTTTATCTCCAGGCCTTTCTTAAAATGCTATAAAGCATAATTTAAAGTTCTGATTTATATAGCTACCTAGTAATTGAGAGAATACTCAGAAAATGTATTTGGATTTAATTATGGTATCTTAGACATATTCAGGAAACCTGTATCGTCAGTATGGTCTATAATCTATGTTAAATTGTCTTTTAAACAATTTATCTTGAAATCTTTTGTTAAAATACTTCCAGGACATTGTTTAGTCTTTTTAGACTTTTCAATCAAGGTGCCAGCCATTAGTAGCATGCTAGTCCTGGAAATAAAGAAGAAAAACACTGACACTAGGGTGAATTTTTATATAGGTTTATGTTATTTATATCAAATATTGTTGGCATTTGTTTAGATCTGTATAGGCAATACCAAATTTCTTGTAGAATTGCTGTGTTATTGCATAAGGTCATATAGAAGAAAGAACTTGCTTTCTCAAGAAAGAAATAATTAAAAAAAATATTGCAAGCTTATTTATCTAGCTCCATTGATCTCTTTCTCTCTATCCATCTCTGAGTCTTTATCCATCTGTCTAGCTGCATTTGTGTTCGTGTTCATCCGTGTATTTATCTCTAAGGAAGTGTTGGCACCATAAGTAAGTAAAGGACTGATCTTGTGTGCCGAATCAGGCATTGTTAAGCAATTATTGATAGCTGTCTGGATGGTAAGCTCCATGCATGAAGGTAGGAATTTTTATCTGGGTCATTCACTACTATATCCCTAGTGGTAGTATGGTGACTGCATACATAATAAATATTTATTGAATGAATGGATGAAATGTGTCTGTGCTTATCAAAAAAGTTCTTTGGTTTTTATACTGAATAGTGGTTGCTTGATAATGTCTCTGTTTTCTGAAAAGACACTGGGTTCTTGTTTCTTTGAAAGTAAATTGCTTTTATCTAAATTGTTAAGCTTTTTTTTTTTTTAAATAAAAGATGTGATTAATCTTTTCCTATTTCAGCTCCATCCTCAGTTCTTTCTCTTCCCCCACATACCTAAACAAACAGATTTTTTTTTTTTTTTTTTTACAAGGAGGATTGTTATGTGAAGTAGTTTCTCTCGCTAGCCATAGATCATCTACTTCAGTGATTCTCAATAGATGCTGAGGCCACACTTCAAAGCTGTCAAATCAGAGTCTAGGATAGGGATATGTGCATGGACAGAAGAGCTCCACAAGTGATTCTGATATAGACTTCTAATTAAGAATGTTTAAATTCAGTTTATTTATTTTATTGACTGGAAAACAGATGTCTAAAAATTGGAACCTTCACAAGATCCCACAATTGATCAGGAAAGCAGATCCCCTAAACTCTGATCTGTTTGCTGTTAAATAAAAGGACGATGGGCTGGAGCAGGTGAGCAGGGATGACATATTCCTTGTATTGTCAGAGTAGCTTTTAAGTGAAATACACTATGATTTACTGATAAATAATCTTTCTCACATATTCTTAGCTTTTAAAAATTATTTATAAATTTTATAAAAATTATTTATCTTGCATAGAATCTGAATTTCGTTATTTATTTAAAGGATCTTGTTTTTGTCCTTCATCTTTCCATACTCTGAATGCCAATGCTAAAGGATGTATTTTCTGCCCAGGTTTTTCCATCTAGCCTAAGGAATATAATAGTCTGTCTTCTTTTCTGAATTTAGTGGTTTCTAAGGAATCTTAATAATAGCAGATTTGATTACTTGTGATTTGTATTACCAATTGTCTAGATTTACTGGAGACTATGGTTTCAATAATAGTTAAACCTGGTTTAAGAGACTGTCACTGACTAGAGTATAATATCTTACAAGTTTTTAAAACAACATCTAAGTTACAGTCTTATTTCATTACATCCTTTAGAATAACTATTTTATTTCTTCTTGAGTCTCTATAAACCAATAAATAACACTGTAGGCTATTTCTAAATTGACATAATCCCTGATAATAACAGCTTTTCCCTCACACTATTACTTACTAAAAGATGTTGATTTTATTTTGGCACAGAAAACGTCTCTTTTGCTGAAACAGCTGTGGCCAACTAATACAGGAAGACCTCCAGTCTCCAGAATTGCCCAAGTTAAAACATCCAATGGGCTGTAACAGTTTAATTTTCTACAGTGATATACCAGGAGACAACTGAATAAATTAAAAATTATGTGCAATATAACTACTTAGAAAATATTTTTTAAATCATAAATTTTAATTAAATGGTATGCAATTTATAGATGACTCCGACTTTCCAGGAAACTAGGAGGTATTTTTTGATTGCCTATTGGAGGAAAAAAATTTCAAATAGGAAATACTTCAGTTCTTAGTATTCACTATTACTAATGTGTTGTATTAATACATTCTTTTAGACCATTGCTATGCATATATAAATATTTGTATGTGTCTGTTCGTACTGTCCTGAGACTTACATTTTTCCCTCAGCAATATGTTATGATTATCTTTCCATGACAGTATTCAGCTTTACATCAATCTTTTTAAAACTTGCATAAGGTCATTGTAATCTGTATTTATAAATTTAAATTTATTTAGTTCTCCCGTATGGCAGTAGTTAGACAAAGAATTATTTTGAAGAATGCTTTTCTGTAAATACCCTTGAACATCTAGGAATGAAGTATAGTGAGAAATAGAATCTTAGGGTCACAGGGCATACTCCTTTAAAATTGTCGGCACTTTCAGCTGGGTGTAGGGGCTCACACTTGTAATCCCAGCACTTTGGGAGGCCAAAGGGGGAGGCTTGCTTGGGGCCAGGGGTTCAAGATTAGCCTGGGCAACAGAGCAAAACTCTGTCTCAAAAAAAAAAAAAAACCGGCCACAGCTACTCGGGAAGGTGAGGCAGGAGGATGGTTTGAGCCCAGGAGTGTGAGGTTGCAGTGAGCTATACTGATGCCACTGCACTCCAACATAGGTGACAGAGTGAAGAGACCCTGTCTCAAAAAAAATAATAATAAAATGAATAAATAAATAGGTACTTTCAGATTTCTCTTCACAAAATTGTATGAAGTAATATTAAAGTGTTAGAAGTTTCCCAAAGCTTTAAAACCTAAATTGGAGAAACTGTATCAATATTACCATATATATGTGTGTGTGTATATATATGTATATATATAAAAGTTATATGGGAAAAATCGATCTTTTAAAGTGAAAGGTCAAATGAATCAAGGCATTTAAATGACTGGAGCTAATTTTTGAATTGTAATAGGAAGTTTTTGCTTCTTGTGCTTAGTTTGCATCTTGACTTGCTTTGGTGTTCTGAGGGGATTTGAGATGGTGGATGAGTTTTTTCTGTTTTTTCTGCACTTGTGTAATCTTCTCAAAAGCAAGGTATCTTAAACACTTTAATAGAAAAACCAGCTATTAAAAGTCATACAAATGATTTTTTGTAAAAGATTAGATTTATAGAGTCATGGTAAATTCTGGAGCACTTAATGCTGCCAATATGCATTATGTAAATTCTGCATTCACTAACTGCAGAAAGCTATTCCTTCTGTAGGTTCATTATATAGTAATACAGTAAGAAAAATAATATGTTTAGAAATACGGAAAATAGCATAATTTTTACTTTTAATGACCTCTGTCTCATATGCCAAGCATGGCATACGGGTTAGATTACAGAGAAGTATAGTTTTTTGTTGAATGGAAAGAAAAATTTTTGAAAGAAAAACTTCTCATGGTTTATACTATTTAAAATTCTAGTTATGTACTACTTTACTTACAATCCAAATATTACAGAGCTAGACATACCATTAGTATTTTAAAAAATGAATTTACAGAATGTCTGGTTATCTTATCTTGTCCCCATCAGCTTTAGAATGAGAAAGTGAAACCTTCCACTCATGTGGAAGGAAAAACCTACCTGCCATCGTTGATAGAGGAAATACACTCATAGCAGAGACATATTACATAACATTTTTTGAACATCCTTTTGTTAAGGTATGGAAGCTATTTATATTTTCTGGACTTTTCGTGGTCTACAGAATAGTATACCCCAGTTTGGGTCATTTTGTTTCTCCTGGCTGTGGTAGATTCCCATGAATTAAAATATGTAATTATTTAATTTTAATGGTAACATTTAAAGTATTGCAATAAAATATGAAAGTATTAGTTCTTGAAATATACTTACTTGCTTGAGTGTCATTAAATGAAGTAGAGAATATTATCCAAAGGCATCAAAAGTTTTCTTTATAATATGTCTGGGGTATAATGTCTTAATTCTTAATAGCAATTTTGGATGTGGATTAGAGCTAACTCAAAAATTCTGGCCAGTGCTATGCGAGATCAAAAAAAGTAAGCAAAATTTGCCCATCAAACTTTAAAACTGAAAAAGTGTTTCTGTTATTAGATCTTTCATAATTTTATTTCATTTTAGGTAATAACCATATAAAGAAATCCTAAAACCTTAACCTTAAGTAGAAGAGAACCTAAATCCAACTCAGGAAATCTCAGTTCATATAATCATTAGCATTTTGGGAGGGAGAAATAGTATTGAATAGCCATTTACTTTATTTTGCTTTAATTAGAGAAAAGTGGTAAATTTCAAGATTCTGTCAAATTCTGTAAGTATATTTGCCAGGTGTGCGTCATTCCTGTTTTTGGGATGTTCAAATTTAAATTAGTATACTCATAAATTATTGACAGTTGCAGAGTGGCATTTTGTGGCACTTGAAGTTATCACACACAGGGTAATGCAGCAATTTCTTTTTAAAGTAGCACATTGCACAGCTTATAATAAGCACTTCTATATATTTGTTACACTATTTTACACTTATGTTATTTGTTGATTTACAAGTTTGTTAATTTTCCTTTCTCTTTAAATAATGTTTATGTAGAACTTGAGGCTGTTACATGGAAATAATTTTTCCTGTTTTTAGCATGAGAGTTGTGATCATTTATACTGTAAACATAGTTTCTTTTTTGACTGGGCACAATGGCTCACACTCATAATCCTAGCACTTTGGGAGGCTAAGGTGGGACAGTAAGTTGAGGCCAGTAGTTCCAAGACCAGCCTGGCAACATAACAAGACCCCATATCTAAAAAAAAAAAAAAATTTAGCTGTGCGTGGTGATGTGCACGTCTATAGTCCTATCTACTTGGGAGTCTGAGGCAGAAGAATTGTTTGAGCCTAGGAGTTAGAGGTTGCAGTGAGCTGTGATCACGCCACTGCATATCAGCCTGGATGATAGTGTGAGACCCCATCTCTAAAAAAGCAAAAATAATTTTTTTTACTTTGAGTACTATTATTTTACAAGTTATTAATACTTTATCACAGGATTTTGACATTGTTGTTGATTAAGTATAAGTACCATTTGCCATAATATTGAAGAAGACTGAAGACTTGAGCTACTAACTCATGATTTTAACCAGTGTCTTTTTCTTTCAGTTAGAAATTCTAAATGTAAAGAATTATGAAATAATTACAGTTGTTAGAAGAGTTTTCTCTTGCCTGATTGGGTGTTATACATACTCTTGGAATTTTCAAGAGGTGTGGAAGACTTTTAGGAAGAAGTAGAGTTTTAACTAACTTGTGTTCCAGTTATTTTTGGTGTCAGCATTGTCATGATGTGTATAAAAATGTCAGTATTAACATCCTATGCCTAAAATTGCAATGGGTGTAAACAGAAGGGTGATATTAAGGTTTTTTTGTTGTTTTGTTTTGTTTCAGCATTGGTTTACTGAATTACCACCTGTGTTAACATTTGAATTGTCAAGATTTGAATTTAATCAGGCATTGGGAAGACCAGAAAAAATTCACAACAAGTTGGAATTTCCCCAAGTTTTATATTTAGACAGGTATGGGTTGGTATACAGCATGATTTAGTCTTGAAATGGTTTATTAAGCAAGTGAACAATGTGTTTAGAGGAAAATTTTGGTTAATTTTCTTAGAATTAATCTTTACTTTTGTATGATACATCTAATACCATTTGTCAAGGAAAGTGGAATTCACTCTTTATTGGAAAAATATAGTTACTGGGAATTATGTTATAAGAAAAAAATGAGATTATTTTTGTAATTTAAAATTCTGTCAGAATTTTAAAAAATACTATTTTGTGATATATCTTATAAAATTTTGAATGAATTGATTCGTTGTTATGATGTCTAGACTTAATATATCTACTTTTAAGATATTTGCTAATGATTGCTTTTTTTTCCTTGGTAGATACATGCACAGAAACAGAGAAATAACAAGAATTAAGAGGGAAGAGATCAAGAGACTCAAAGATTACCTCACAGTATTACAACAAAGATTAGAACGGTATTTTAACTTTTATGAAATTATGAGATAACTATAGGAAATCATGTAGTTAGTGACTGTCTAGATTTTTAAGTTGCTTTGAGTAATTTATAATTCTAGAAGTATATAATCATTCTGGATTAATGTTTTGCTTTGAATAGTATAGTTTGAGTTTTGTTAGAAACTAAAAATCTATAGTTGATTTGAGAACATTATTTTAGCATTTAAAATTAAATATCTCATTGTCAACAGGCAAGGCTCTTGGTGCTGAAAATAGAAAGTTAAATGAATCTGGTTTTGAGCTTTATTTTTGTATGAAACTATAGATCACTCTTGAGATTTCCATTAAATGAATGGAGCCAGGTGTGGTGGCACATGTCTGCAATCCCAGTGACTCAGAGGCTGAGGCAGGAGGATCACTTGAGTCCAAGGGTTTGAATCTAGCCTGGGCAACATAGTGAAACCCTGTCTCTAAAAAAAAAAAAAATTTAAAGTTGTTAAAATGAGTGGAAGTTGAGTTTTTCTCCTTTATACAGAGGATATACACTTGGAGGCCTACCAGGGCCTCACAGAAGCTTCATAAAGGAGGAAATTGGGTCAGGTATAAGATGGTATGTGAGGGGAGCCTAGAGTGCACATCTGTGTGTAGAGGGAGCAAATGCCATCCAGTACTGCCATGCGTGAATATAGTCTCACTGTGAAATCTGGAGTTTTGGATTATTTCTAAAAGAAGCCAGAATCTAGACAGTCAGATGTTCTGCAGGTTAGGCAAAAGTCTACAGCCTGAAATGTGGCCTAACAGATCCAAGTTTGCAATCTCTACTCTAATATGTATTTCCTTATTTTAGCATTCATTTGCAAATTAACAGTCTAAAACTTTTTGTACAAAATAATATATCTTATTATAATAATTTTTATTCTTAAAAAGTATCAGTAATCATTGAAAATGGTCAATGGTAAAAGGTAAGAGGATAAATATGTCATTGTCTTGATCATGAGACCAGACGCCAGATCTAAAAATAAAAACAGTCTCAGGAGATGGTACTGTCGGTTTTCATCTTCCTATTGAGTTATAATTTAGAACAGCGTCTAAAAATTGAACAGTATATGCACACATTCAGTCTTAATCAGCTTTGGTTTCCTTCCTTTGGAGAACATTTCATTTACTTTTTTCTTGAATATATTAATATATTCAGTTTTACCATCTTCATTTGAAAACAAATGAATTTTATTGTTGAAAAAGATTTATTGAAGTATTATATCATGTTTTATAAGAACTATTTGAAAAAACCCAAATGTTCTGTATATACAAATAAAAGCATTCATGCATGTTGTGGTTAACAGGTATTTAAGCTATGGTTCGGGTCCCAAACGGTTCCCCTTGGTAGATGTTCTGCAGTATGCCTTGGAGTTTGCCTCAAGTAAACCTGTTTGCACGTCTCCTGTTGATGATATTGATGCCAGTTCCCCTCCTACTAGCTCTGTACCATCACAGACATTACCAAGGTAAGTAGTCTTCTCCATGCCAGAGACAGCTATGTTCCCTGTGTTGTGGAATAATGTAATTGATGCCTTTAAAGAAGATTGTTTTAAATGCAGGTCTGGATTTACTTTAGCAAACTTGTAATAAGAGTAGATTCACTTGGAAGATTGTATTAATATATCTTTTGGTAGTTTTCTTATTTCATTATTTCAGTAGATTTTATGGTTATGGATTGAAATTTTAATCATTTTTTTCCTGTTCAGAATTACACTTTTGATTGTTTTGGTATGCAGTTATATAAGTTTCAACCTTTTATGATTCATGAAAATAATACTGTTAAATTAGAGGTTGTTTCTGTAATGTAAGCTGGTAAGTGTTAGCAAGGGGAAAGTCCTTATAATTTCAGCATACATAAGATTTGTTGTTTTCTTAAATAGATTAAGCTGTTTTTACTCTTAAGCTACAATTCATTCTAAAGTAATTTAGTTCTTGTATATTAAGAATCTCATTAGGATATTAGATCAATCCACGTATTTTTTGAGATCTATTCCTTTGGAAATTGAGGAATAGATTAATCAATTAAAGAATAGATTAATAATAGATTAAGATCTTTTGCTTTCGAAAGCTGATTTAATGCTATGTGTTTGGCACTACTTTGTCCAGAGCTTCAGTTTTAAAGGTTAATAACAAATATTCTATGCTTTGAAAATGCAGCACAGCAGAACAACAGGGAACTCCTTCAGAACTGCCAAGCACATCACCTGCATCAGTTGCTGCCATTTCATCAAGATCCGTAATACACAAACCATTCACTCAGTCCCGAATACCTCCAGATTTGCCCATGCATCCAGCACCAAGGCACATAACAGAAGAAGAACTTTCTGTGCTAGAAAGCTGTTTACATCGCTGGAGGACAGAAATAGAAAATGACACCAGAGGTAAGAAGCCTCTCATAGAATAGCTACTGTAACCTCAGATAGATATGTATAACGTTATAATAAAATTGAGAAGGAAAATTACCTCTGGATTCATATTTAAATATTATAGTCATTTTTATTCTAGAAAAGGGTTTATGTAAGATAAATTAGTCTTGCTTCTCATTTTTATAATCTTAATATCAGATTCACAAGGATGAAAAGATTTTCCCTGGATTGCTTAGCTGATTAATGACATAGCAGATGGTCTGATTTTCTAGTTTAGTGGTCTAAATTTATAGCAAACTGATACTAACAGCTACTCCATTGGTGAAATGTCATACCACATCAAAGTTTGTACATATCAATTGTGTACTTAACCTAATATTTGTACAACAATGAAATTTAAGTGATTAAAAAAAATCCTTTAGGCTTAAGAATTAGAATTGTGAATTTTAATTTTTAATCTGATCTAACAGAGATTTCTAAATATGATTTATGAACTCAGTGCCAGTCTGTAACAGAGTTTTTACTGGCATGCTGCAAAATAAGAAAAATAAGGACAGTGCTCTGTGGGGTGTGCGTGTGTGTGATGTGTATGTGTTAAGTTGCCATCTGTTCTTTCTTGGAAGGAACTCTCCTTTATTCTATTCTATCCTTTATTGCTTTATTCAGAACAAGTTTGTCTGAACTTAATCTTCTTTCTACTTTTCTGTTTAAATGTACTTTTCAAAAAAGTGAAGTGGCGTTAATATTTTATGGTAGATTTTGTTTATATTTTTTCCTTACATGTCAAAATATCATATCGTATTATCTCCCAATTTTATGCTAATCTATTGACCTACAAAAAAAGGAAAGTGTAGGAACTGTTTTATACTACATGATTGGAATTATATTGAACAGTTACTGATGGTTGGATTTTTTATGACCAATTTGACTCTTTATAAAGTATATGTGAATAAAGAGTAGTCCCAATTTAATAGGGAGTACATAGGGCATGATGGTGACTAACAATTAGCATTAGTAGCTAATTAATAAAGATTTTCTTAGTATTTTTCATATATAAGGAAAACTTTTATGTTAATATTTGAACTCATTAACAAACATTAATTAAGGACATAGTATTTAGCAAACACTGTGGTGGGTAGATGTTGAATAATTTTCTACTGGGCATGGCAGATTGTTTTTATAAGACTATGTTTAAAAGAGTGGAAGCTAGGAAGCTTTTCACACCTAGGTAGTGGCATTGAGGGAAGAAAGAAATGACTGCATTTAAAATACTCTTTGGAGACAACTAACAAATGTGGACCTTTAACTAGAGGTGAGAGAGGGAGAAATCAGGAATGATTCCTTAGTTTGTGGTGGTATGAATAACTAAATAGAATGCACTTTGGAAAAAGGCCAACTGGGTAAGCAGGTTGCCCTTGGGGAAGGAAGTAGGAATATAATGAGTTTAATTTTGGCCATTTTAAACTTGAGCTTGAGGGACATTCACATGATAAGGTTTTGTATATATAATACTATGGATCAGGAAAGAAGAGATATTTGCTTGCTTTCTTTCACCCCTTATTGATATTAGCTGTTAGCATTATTTTTGAAACTATTATGTAATATTCCAACATATGGGTATGATATAATTTATTTAATTTTCATATTGATATTCTCTGCAAATAGTGCTGGCCTTCTATATACATATTTGTATACTTCTGTAAGTAGGATATATTCTTAAAAAGTGCCGTTTTTTTTTAGTCCAAAGTGTGTATAGTTTAAATGTTGACTATTTTAAAATTATCTTTCCAAAACATTACACGATTTTGCTCCCACTAACTGTATATGAAGGAGCCTGTCTCCTAATATCCTCCCTATCCCCTGGTACTTTTTAATCCGTGGTAGTCTCATAGTTGAAAAAATGATATTCAATATCTTGATTTGCATTTCCTTAATTGTGAGTGAAGTTGGGTATTTTCTGTAAATTTCTTGTTTGTGACATTTGCCCATTTTTTATATTGAATCATTTGTCTTTTTCTTATTGCTTAGTAGAAAGCTGAATGAATTGTGGATATTAACCTTTAGTATATGGTATATGCTGCAAATATTATTTTCCCAATTTGCCGTTTGATTTTCTTTATGTTGGTTTTTGTTTGTTTTGTTTTTATAATGTAGAGTTTTTAAAAAAAAAAAATGTTTTGGGTGGGGAGGTCTTATCTTTTCCTTTATCGTTACTGGATTTTCTCTCAGGTTTAAACTGATCTTTCCCCACTGCAGTTACTTATATTTTCTTGTAGTCAAGGTTCTTTCCTAATTCAACAACTTCACAGTATGATGTGGTGATAGTATAATTTACTCATTTCCCTATTGACAGATACTTAGATTATCTCCAGTTTTTTTTAATTATTATGGACAATATTGCTGTGAACATCCCTATCTCTGGATAATTTTGTAGGATTGTTTTCTGTTAGAAGTATTAATAGAAATAATTAATGATAGGAGTCCCATAATTTTATTTCCATTGGTGGTTATAGTGGATTTTTATTTAATTGCATATATATACAAGATACGTGGTAAAGTTATTTTATTTCATTTTTAAGTTCACATGTTTTAGAGCAATATGTAAATAGGGTTTAGCTTTTTCATTGAAACCTTCCTTTATAGATGTGAACAATGTTCAATTTTACTGACTCTGTACATTTTCTGAATAATTCATATTTGTTTTGGTTTTTACTATGCATTTGTGCTATATCTTTTATTAAGAACTATATTTCATTTTATACGGACTTCAAATAGTAATGTTTTTAAGAGCAGTTTTAGGAAATTTTCTTTATTCCTCTAACGTGTTTATAGAAAAACCTTTAGTCTCATATATTTTATAAGTCTCAGTAGAAACACAGTTGATATTAATCATTAAATGACACCTTATATCCTTAGATTTGCAGGAAAGCATATCCAGAATTCATCGAACAATTGAGCTAATGTACTCTGACAAATCTATGATCCAAGTAAGTGAAATTTTGAGCTAGTAATCATTGTCAAAACTATTTACATATATTAATTTATCTTTATATTATTTATCTTAACCTGCTTCTTCCTTACATCCGTTATAAAATTTGTCAATAAAATTACCCCCATTCAGATGGACTGTCATACTGTATTTATTGCTAACCCTTTTTATTCTTTTACAATAAAATTGATCAAGATTTTACAAAAGGCCTTAAGATTTTTAAAAATGTCCTATGAGAGAAAATATGTGGTTATTGAAGGATATTCAGATTTGGAAAGAAACTCTAGGGCTCAATATCATTTTAACTTCTGGTACGTATTATGTAATCCATTTTGTTAGCCATCAATTTGTAATTGTTAAGTTTTAGACAAATCATGTACTATATATAAAACTATTTACTGTAAGTTCTTTATTCAAAAGAAATAAATAGGACAACAGATTTTCAAAGTTTCAAAAATTATCTTTTTATCTACACAACTATCTACATATCGTCAGCATATTTAGCCTCCCTCTTTTTGTTTTCAATTTTGTGGTTTAATGTTTTCAAAATTTTAATCCCAGACAGTGTTCTCTTGTTAAAAAAATGTGGTTGCATGGTTTCCTCCAAACAGGTTGTTTGTAGATTTTAAGGAATGTGGTATAATAGACTATGTAATTATAGTGTAACTCTTCTTTTTCACATTTAGGTTCCTTATCGCTTACATGCTGTTTTAGTTCATGAAGGCCAAGCTAATGCTGGACACTACTGGGCATACATTTTTGATCATCATGAAAGCAGGTGGATGAAGTACAATGATATTGCTGTGACAAAATCATCCTGGGAAGAGCTAGTGAGGGATTCTTTTGGTGGTTATAGAAATGCCAGTGCCTACTGTTTAATGTATATAAATGATAAGGCACAATTCTTAATACAAGGTAAGAATATGAAATATATAGGGTAGTATATATTTTTAAATAAATAGCCCTTTTATGTGACTCTGGTCTGTGGTGTGATTAGTTAAATATAATTCATTCAGAGGGTGGTAGTTATGATTAGAGAGTACTACTGGGTTGTTATAAGTGAGAAAGCTGAATCAAAAAGTAATGTGACCAGGGTTGAGAATTGGCATATATTTTGTACTCAAAGTTAATGATTAATGTAAATCTAACCTTTTTTCTCCTTGCTAAAAACCCTTTAGGGACTGCATCCACATCTTGACTCATATTTAAACTCCTTAGCCTCTCATGTAAGGCCTCTGTTTTCTGGCCTCTATCTCTCCAGCTTCATTCATCACCAATGCCCACTTCAAACTTTGTATACTTTACTGGTATTTGAATTTCTTACTGTATTCTGTTCACATCAAACCATTTCACACATTTATATCTGTATGTTCTTATGTGTTTTATTTTTTGCCAGTAATATTTTTTCTTTTTTCTTTTGCTTAATTCTTGCTCATCTGTCAAGATTCAGTTCAGATGTCAGCTCCTCTGCAAAGTTTTTCTTGATCTGCCAAAACTTTCTCTCCTTATGTTCTCATAGAATATCTCTGTTGGGCATTTATTGTGTGTTGGAATTATATGTTGACTCATCTTGCACACTTCACTCTGATCTGCTCAAAGCCAGGGAACATGTTATACTATATCTCAATTTTTTTATTTTTGATATTCTGATACATGCTTTGCATATAGAAAACAATAAAGATTTGTTAAAACTGATGAAATCAACTTCCTTTTACATTTAACAATTCAGCAGAACTAGCTAGGCAGTCCATTTATGACTAAAAAGGTAAAGTTTATCTTTTGTGTGTGTAGTAGAAGTTGAGTAACTTCTAAATATTATTTATATAGTGTAAAAAATCTTGCTATATTGATTAACTTTTATAATTACATATTTATTTTTATGACTATCCTTAACTGCTTCAGCTGAAAAACAATTTTAGTTCTGTTTCGAGCTTAAAAAAGTTATCATTTACTCTTATTTTGAAAAATTTTACTTCATGAGTAATCAGATATCTAGTATTTTCCTATAATAGCAAAAGTACTACTATATATCATCGTTAGAGTAGCAAAAAGTTTTGACTTTATATCTTGTCTCATTTCTGTTCTTCAGATAAACAGAACATTACCCATCATGGATTATCAAATATTTATATCATTGTTTTTCTGAACAACTTGAGTTTTAAAAATAGATAATATTGATTTGCTAAACAGTAATAATTCATAATTAATAGTTTAAATCCCACTGCATTCTATTTTGAGCTTTGTATTTTTCCTTTAATTCTTAATTTTATATTAGTTTTTGAAATATGTTTTGCAGAGGAGTTTAATAAAGAAACTGGACAGGCTCTTGTTGGAATAGAAACTTTACCACCAGATTTGAGAGATTTTGTTGAGGAAGACAACCAGCGATTTGAAAAAGAACTAGAAGAATGGGATGCACAACTTGCCCAGAAAGCGTTGCAGGAAAAGCTTTTAGCATCTCAGAAATTGAGGGAGTCAGAGTCTTCTGTGACAACAGGTTTGTCCATTTTTATTGTTGTATTTTATTATCATTATTATTATATCTATTTGTTATAAAAATAGGATATGCTCATTAGGGGAAAATATAGTTATCTTAAAGTATGAAGAAGTCATTAGAAATCATCTGAAATTCTATCACTCAGAGAGTACTACAGGTAACAATTTAGTTTACCTCTTTGCCAGATACCAGTGTATTCATATATACCTTTTTCAGAGACAAATGAGATAATTCAGTTGACCCTGCATACTTTGAATGGGCTTGACTTCTTGGCAGGAAGCAGGAAAAGCTCTGAAATCAATAAGCAACCTAAACCAATTCACTAAAGCCATTAAGGGAATGAACTCTAGTAATTTCAAGTTTGAGCAAAATACTAATACTGGTATATTCGTATATATTTTGAGTAATGGTGAAGTAGCACCATTACTATGAAATATTTTATTTGATTTTTTAAAATTCTTAGGATTTAAAACAAAATAAGCCAAAACTAAGTATTTAATGTATTACAGATTAAAAAAAGTTTATAGACCTGAAAAACAGATAAATGTATAAAAATATAAATATTAAAAAATACCATTCTAAAATAAACTATTAGCTGATGAATTCAATAGACTATTCAAAGTAAACACTACATAAAAATGAAGAAAATATATTCTAGCAAAATTGAAAATAGAATTTCTTTTGATCTCTTTTTTTATTTTTATTTTTTTTAAAGATTAATTTTATCATTTCTGAGTTGCAAATATATTTTAGGGCAACACGTTTCCTGCTGTACAAAAAGCACTATCTCGCTATACTAGTCGGGGAAATGAGAAGCTATAAATTAAACCCAGATACTGTTTTCAAACTCATTTGTCTCTTTTTTTTACATAACTCTAAGTGGATCCTTTTGAATAACCTTTTTTTTTTTTTTTGGCAATGTCTGTATGTTTTGTTTTTATTTTTTGAGGAAGTATTTCTGGTTTTCATTTGTTTAATTTGACCTTATATAGACAGATTTCCTTGCAACTTTGCTTAGGTGAGTTTCAACATTATCATTTGAACTTTAGAAGGAATTATTCTTTCAATAGAAGAGTTTTTATAGTACCTCTATGGTATTGTGACTAATGTAGACTTGTTTTCATATAGATTGAATTGTTATTGATTTTGATCTGAAGAGGAAAATAATTTAGAATTTTCAAAAGGCCAAGAAAATGGTATTATACCAACATTTTGATACTTAAATGTCATGCAGTCTACCTGAATATCACCATTGTAGTGGCTAGTGAGCTCTGCCGTTATGCAGGACTGCACTTTTTCCCTACATATCCAGGGCTACTACGTAGAACAGGTGAAGCTCTGGATCTACAACAATGTAGTTTCTGTAGATAGCAAGAGGTTTCTGAGCTCAAATTGCAGTGTAGTAACTCTATTAATATAGTTCCTTTCATTTCTGAGCCAGTTCCATCCCTCTGTGATTTCATCCTTTGTTTTCTGTACATATCTTTCTCAAATCACTCCCTAGAACTTGCCCCAAGATGGAGCTACTCTGTTATTCTTCCCTTAATATTTTGGTGCTCCATTCACATGTAACTATTCTTATCTTATTATTAGTGGGAAGAAGGGTCTGCATAATTTGTATAAATGGTAGTGGTACCTAAACACGCACAGTTGAATCCTTAATTCATTGATTAGGCTCCAACTTTATTGTTGGCTCAGGTAGCTATATCTTGTCATACCAAAATAGTCTGTATAACCCCCTTCTCTTCATTTTCTCTATTTCTCATAAGGTTTTCCAATTCAGAATTAACACATTTTATTTCTACTTAGTCGAACTACTACATATTCCCCACTGATATTCCTATTTGATAGGGACTTGCCTTGTCCCACCCACCCTTTACATTTGTCATCTTATTTTCTCTGTCTATAAAAAGGCCATATCTGTATACCCTACACTCTTTTTCTATGATCATTACTTCTCACCATACACTTTCCATGCTATTTTGTAATTTTAAAAAATTCAGTACTAGGTATTGGGCATGTATTTTCATGTCCCTTTTTACCATGTAAAATAAACTTGAAAAGAATGCAAATATGTTTCTGAGAGGAACCACAATAACTAAAAGATAAAGAGATGGAAACAGTCAATTCACATATAGCTATTATGATAATTCTCTTCCAGACTAGATATTTAGAAAATACTGGCAATATTAGCTCAGTAGGAAACATTGTGTCCTCTATAGAATTGATGAAAATACACACTTTGTTTAAGTTAGTAGAAATAGAATGTGCCAAGTCTATAAATTTGGAGAGAGAGATTATTGTTTAAAAGATTGGTTTCTATTGCTGTATTATCTTTGATATTATATTAAGAAAATTATGCTTTTTTGCAGGGGAGTTTCACATATCACAATTAAATGAGGCTAATGTTTCATTAGAATGATTTGTCCCCTGTCATTAGTAGAGAAATTTTATTTTAATGTCCATGCTACCATCTTCCCATTCTCTTCATAGTTTTCGAAGTAAATAATTTGTTTAACTTGGTATGATATTCCCAGGATCTCAAAGTGAACCTATGTTTAAAGTCTCTGAGGTGTGCACTTGGATTATGAGTGACTAGTGGAAGTAATACAAGGAAATCTTGTTCATAAAATCCAGCAGAGTGATTTTCCTTCCCTCCCTGTAAAATCTTCTCAGTAAAACTGTAACATAATAACCATTAAAATCCAATTTCTACTAAGCGATATTCCAAATAAGAAAATTGATTGATATAGTATTAATCAAGTTAGTATTTGTTCCTCTTCTGCTAATATGTGATCCAGAAATGCATGTGTATCAATTCTTCAGCACCATTCTTTGCATACTAACAATGAAGTAAGCAATAATGATGAGAAAATATTATTTGGTCCATTTCATACTATGTCCTTAAACCTGCTTATTGTAAAGGAAAACTTAGCTGAATACTTCTTTTTAGATTTCTAGAGAACAGTTCTTCACTATGAGTGTATACATGAGAATAACCAGGAGGATTTTTCTGAGTATAAACAGCATATCCCACCTGAGACTTACTGAAATCAAGATCTCTGGAGAAAGGATCCAAAATATGTATTTTTAAAAAGATCTTCAGATAATTCTGAGGTGTACCTCTGGTTAAGCAACATGACTCTCAGCTAGAGGTTCTTACAACACAATATAAGCACACTCAGATTTTTTAAAAAGCTGAAATAAGAAAATAAGGGTAGGAAAAAAAAATAAGATAAAAGTGGTTAAGATTGGTATGAAATACATTCCAAATTTGTGTGGAGGTGGCAGGCTGAGTTGGCTCTGGGACTTCTTTATGAACACTGTCTTCAAGTTAAAAATAAGCTGATATTCTAGGAAAGTACAATAGGTTCCTCAGAGTAAGACCTGGTAGGATGAACAATATTCTCAGTATTCTGAGGATCCTTGAAAGCAGGGTCTAGGTGATGTTCTTATTTATACCTCCTGCATCTAGTATAATAAATGACATGGTAGATGTCCCTTGAATGTTTTCTAAATTGAATTTATTTCCTAGGGAATTTCCAATAATGAGTTTACTAGGGGTAATCCTCAGTGTAGGGGCTACAAGACTTTAGGGTATAACCTAAACAATTATAGAGTAGGGAGGCAGGGTAAAAATGTGTGATGAGGATATAGCTCTCTGTTCTGGATAAATTTTAGGTTTAACTCTGGTTGCTAAACCTCTGTTTACCATACCCTTGAGATTCTGTTTGGAGTGGGGCCCAGGAATCTGAAGTCTTAAAAGTTCCACCAGTGCTTTTATGCAGCTAGCTTAGCATGGTTCTTTATAGGCTCTTTTAGGCAATCATTGATTTTAAATTTCTAGAACATTTCTAGAACAGAATGGACTGTGTGTCTCAAGCAATCCTCTTTAAATGTTTTCAATGTGAATGTAGTAAGTATGACTCATTAGTAAGTCAAGGTAGTAAATACTTCTGAAAGATATCTGAAATGTTGGTCTTGTTTTTATAGTTGATTAAAAGCAGATTCTTATGCTATAATAGAAAGCCAGTTCTCTTCTTAAAATATTGAATACCATAGCAAGGGAATAAAGTAACTCAAACTCCCCTGAGTCCCGTACTTCAATTTGAATGTGAACCAAAGGAGCAGGCTCAGAGTACCCTCAGAATTGGTTGGGTCTTCTATAATAGCCAGAAGGTAAATGAAGTCCCTACATTATGCAACATAGAGCATGGCTTGAAAATCTCTCATGTGGAGGCTAGTCATTTGAAAATCTCAGTGAAACACCCATAGAACAAATAAATGACCCAAAAGGTACTCTAGGTACAGGGATATTATATACCTGTATAGAAAACTGGTTGTTCATGGTGAAATGAGCACACTTAGGAGCTTGTAGCTGTAGGTAGGGAACCAAGGTAGACTTCCAGGAATTAAGTAAGTGGTATGAAAGTAATCACTGTCTTCCAAGTTGTAGCTTGAACAATACATTAAACTAAGGGGCCAATTAGTATATAAAGTGCCAGTTGGGACATAAAGTAGATGAAGAAATCAGCATGGTCTTTATTTATTATAAAGTTTCTACCATTTATACAGGCCACCAGTGATGAGATTTTTTACATGGTTAGAGATTAAATAAAAATCATCTTTTGTATTTATATGGTAAAAGCCAAACTTTTTGTCCTGCTGTTGTTCTTAAGAAGAAATAGAAATTGCTTAAATGTATGGTAGGGTATTAGTTCTATGAGCCCTGCATACAGAACAGCACAATCTAACCAGTAAAAATTATATTGACATGAAAAATGTTTGTTATTTGAGTTAAAAACAATAAATATATAATAATTTTTTTTGTTTAAAAATATTGGTAGGTAGGTAAAGTCTGGAAATATATAATACCAGAAAGTATCAGTAGTGCTTATCTTTGATAGCAGAAAGAGCTTTTACTTTTTGTCATTTTACTCATTTGTTTGTTCTAGTAAACATGTTTTTACTCTTTTAGTTTGAGAAAATAAGGACAAAAATCTCTTTTCTTTTTCATGAAGATCTACTATTATAATCTGATTGCCTTATAATTCTTCCAAGATTACTTCCCTATGAGTAGCCTATGTTTCATCTAAATCAGATTACTCCCTATTTTTCTTGAATGCAGGAAATTTTCCTGTCGTCATGGCATTGCTCATGAAGTATCCTTCATCTTAAAAATGTTCTTTTACCATCAAAATTCATGAATTGTCCATTCTTTAAGATTTTCCTCATATCCCAAACTTTTTATGAATTCCCTTCAGTGTACTTCTGTAGCAACTATTATCTTTTTCCCCTCAATCCCAGTCTATTCTTATTACCAAATTTATCATAATCCTCTTTATTGTACTTATATTTTGGTTTACTTACCAGTGTAGCAGCTCATTTATAGCAGGGATTTTATTAATCTTTTATCTGTCCTTACATTACCTTTGTATATGCTATTCCTTCTACCTATAATCTTCTCCTTTCTCATCTTCACAATAATCCTCTCCATAAATTCTTCAATATTCAGTTCAGTTGTTATCTCTTGTAGAAAGTCTTTCTTAACATGCAACATTATCTCAAGTGTGTATATTGGGTCCATAGTGCTTTTATAGAACCTTGTGCATAAGTCTGTTATTAGATTTCACACAGTGTGTTATAATAGAGTATATGTTTATATGATTTTACTGAGAGTTCCTTAAAATGAGTGAAGTATGTAAATTTTTATTGTTTTCACATTTTTAATACTTAATACAGTACTGAAAATGGCACAGGCTTGATAAACTTTTTGGGAATGTAGTTTTTGTTTCCAATCTCCTAGGATGTCAAATGGTTGTAGGTTCATTTACCATGACTACAACACCACTCAAATAAGTTTCCTAGGGGTATATATACAGGGAAAACTCCAGAGAAAATAGTTCTGTATGACATTTAGGCAAAACCATTCAGTATTATTGATAAGGTTTTTGGATTCAAAACCCTATGTAGAAGGAAACCTTGGCCTTGGCTACCTAAGGTGGATTTGACTTGTATTGATCACATGAAATTACTCTTGCTTCTGAGGACTTACTTTACATAGACTCCAGCTTTCAATGGGTTAGACCAATGTCAGACTATAAAATTGCATTAAGCTCACATCCTAATGTCAACCCTTGACATTATCTACTATGGTGAGGAGAGACAAAGAAGTAGCAAACACAAGGAAAATTTTATCAGCAAGAACTAACTTTCTTCTGTTAAGCTTAAAGCAGCTGGCTTAAGCTACCTGTCATGAAATCTCATGAAGCAAAATTGCTGCTAAGCAGAAACGCCTAAGATTTCTTTACCTTATCTATCATGCAGGGGCTCTGAAGGAATATTACAGTCCAAAATCAGGAAATATAAATATGAGGACATTTAACTTCTTTTAATTTGTGTCCCTTTTCACATACATTGTAAGTATTCCTACTTCTGGTTTTCCTTATCATAGTAAATTTTACCTCCTTCATCTCCTAGTTATGCATGCCAAAATCTTGGAGTTGTCTTTATGTGCAGTCTTCAAATCTTTGTGTCCAAAGTACATCTTGAATCTAGCCAATTCTGTCTACTTTTGTTGGTGTCTCTGTTATCCAAAAGCACAATCCGTTCTTTCCCGTATTATTCTAATACCTTCACTAACCTCTAGTTTTGCTTTCTTCTCTAATCCATTCTTCACAATATAGCCAAGATAATTTTTTAAAACTTGCCATGTTACCATTTAAAAACTTTATTCACTTCCTGTTGCCCTCAAAACGTTTACATGACTCAAAGGCCATTAATGCTTTTGCCTCTACCTGCATCATCTCTTGCCATATCTCTACTAGTATACTGCAGTCCAGCCATGGACTTTTTTTTTTTCTTTTCTTTCTTTCCAGGGTCTCATTCTGTTGCCCAGGGTGGAGACTGCAACCTCCAACCCCTGTACTCAAGCAATTTTCCTCCCTCAGCCTCCCAAGTAGCTAGGACTACAGGCATGGGCCACTGTACCCAGCTGATTTTAAAAAACCTTTTTTAGAAACGGGGTCTTGCTATATTGCCCAGGCTGATCTTGAGCTCCTGGCCTCAAGCAATCCTTTCTCCTTGGCTTCCCGAAGTGTTGGGATTACAGGTGTGAGCCATCACACCCAGCCCCCTTGTTTTTTTTTTTTTTCTTTGACTCTAGCTCATATTCACTACGTGTACTGTTCATTCTTCCATCTGTCAAAACAACCCATTCATCCTTCAGCTTAAAGGTCACTTTATTTCATAACCTAAATTGCTCACACCATCCCCACCCCAATTTTATTCCTAAAATGTGTTCTCATAATATTGTCAAAATTGATATGTGTGATTATTTGGTCAGTGACTTTCTCCGTAAGTTGTAAGCTTCATGGAGGCAGAGACTGGCTGCTTTGTCGGACATGGAGTCTGACAGTGCCTAGCTTAGTGCCTGGCACATAGATGCTTTATTAAGATTTTTTGGATAAATGAATGATCATGCGTGTACATTGAAATTGTAGTACTTTTGAAATAGTTTCACTTTGGAGGTTTTTTAAAATTAATGAAATGTTGGAGAGGATGACGGTAATCCTGTTGTGTCCCAGCAGGTAGTTGAGCAAGGACTCACTTAACCAGTCCCGCTAACATTGTGCAGCATTTTAGTGTATGTTTTTATTCCCCATATTCATTCATTAACTTAGTTATTCATTTGCTCCATTAGATTATGTACCTATTTTTTGCTAGGCATTGAGGAATTAGCTATACTGAAGGGAGATAACATCCCTGCTCTTGAGATTCTCATAGACTAGCAGGGGATATGGGCTTTAACCAAATACAACGATAAAGTCATAATTGCAGTAAGTGATATTTAAAAGGAAAATATAAGTTACTCTAGAGCAGTAGTTCTCAAGTGGGAGTGATTTTTGTCTCCCAGGGGACATTTGACTATACTGGAGACATTTCTGGTTGTCACATCTTGTCGGGAGCAGTACTACTGGCATTCAGTGGGTAGGTGTTGGGATCGATAGGACTGTGCTCCACACCAAAGAATTATCCAGACCAAAATCTCAATGGTACTGAGGCTGAGAAATCCTGCTCTAGGAGTTGGGTAATCAGTAGTACTTCCATATGGAAATTTTATTTAAGTAAAATTGTGAGTGGAAGTTACTGATGGGGAGAGTAAGAAAGTGGATGAACATATAGGCAGAGGGAAGAATATGTGGAAAGATCCAAAAATATACCCTTCCTTCAGTGTATTAGAAAAGCTGTGAAAAAGTGGCCCTTTTTGAGGAGAAGGCAAAGGACACAAAGTAATGTTGGAGAGATAGGCAGAGACCC
Source organism: Propithecus perrieri (assembly GCA_963574695.1). Classification (NCBI taxonomy): domain Eukaryota; kingdom Metazoa; phylum Chordata; class Mammalia; order Primates; family Indriidae; genus Propithecus; species Propithecus perrieri. The sequence continues at coordinate 45,106 of CAUYRB010058082.1, read as the reverse complement.
ACTGATGTAGAGCTTTATAGATTGTGTAGAGATTTTGGGGTTGTCTGTGAAAGACCCTATGGACATTCATTGTAAGTTGTTGGATATGTGAGTCTGGAGCTCTAAAAATAGGTAGGAATTGAAGATATAACTTTGACAGTTCTCACATGGATGGTATTTGAAATCATTTTATATTGATAGCAGTTTGCCAAATTGTAGTTGCTTTTCTTCAGGCAACACCCAACTACCAGGGCAGATTGATAAAAGGTAGAAGGTTAGGTTCATTTAGGGTTAGGGTTTTGTTAGGAAGGTGTGAGATAGGATACTGTGGCCAGAGAAAAATAGGTACTATGCTGTTGGTGGAAAGTCAGCCCAGGATTGCTGTATGAGCCAAATTCTTAATTTGGTAAGATGCTGGCAATTTTCCAAAATGAGATTTTGGTATTTCTAATGGCAGAAAATGTACTATGGATTCCTTACCATAAACTATAATGAGTGCTTTCTTTAATAATTATTTGAGTACACTTGATTCTGAGTTTTGGTTTTTTTGATTTTTTTTTTTTTTTTTGGTAAATTTGGGGAGGGGGAGTGCTATATGTTGAAGGATATATTTTACTTTAAATAGACAACTAAAATTGATTATTGTATAACTTCAGATTTAGAAATAAATAAAAGATTCATCTCAGTATAGATTCTGTGATTTATATTAGATATACAATTGATTCTTTTCTCATGAAGCACAAGCAGGAGAACCAGAATATCTAGAGCAGCCATCAAGAAGTGATTTCTCAAAGCATTTGAAAGAAGAAACTATTCGAGTAATTACCAAGGCATCACATGAGCATGAAGATAAAAGTCCTGAAACAGTTTTACAGTCGGTAAGAACTTTTCTTTTGGCTCTGTGAGCATAGCGATGTTCACGACATTTCCTCCTGTGGAAAGCGACCTGTCTGGGAGTCAGGAGAGAAAGGGCCTAGTGATGGCTCTGCCATGAATGTGATCAGCGACCATGGCAAGTCACCTAACTTCCGGGCTGTAATTCCTTGGCTGTAATTTTAAAGATGACTTTCTCTTAAGTTTCTATTTTCCTGTTAGAGAATTATGATGACTCATAATCATACATTAAATTGACTATTTGATTTGGAACTCAAAGAGAAGTATAAAATTTTGCAGTATTTCTCCTGTCCCTCACCCCACCTTCCATCTCTAATTTTATTACATTGGAATAATTGGAAATTTAAGATATAATTTTCATTGTTCTATGAAATATGTTTAACAATAAAACTACTAGATATTCTAAGTTAGCAGGATAAATATGATGTAATGAAACAGTTTATGCTAATTTCAAGAGTGTCCTGTGCAAAAATAATTATCCTACCGTATTGTAGTTTTCAAGTATGTCTTTTTATATCAGTAAATTGAGCACATCAGTCTTATGTCATCAATGGATATGACATTCTGAAAGAAGCTATTTCGAGGATTTGGTACTACAAAGCCATTCCATTTCTATAGTCATTTATCTTTTATTGTATTAGTGAGCATAAGCAGCTCTAATGCGGGTTTTATGGTAGCTCCTGTTAATATTTGAACATTCCCTTCCTAGAGAACTAAAGAGAGTAGCACATAGACATAACAATTTTACAACACCTAATTTTCTGCATAGTAAGTGAACTCAATCCTAGTAATAATCTGCTAATTGCAATGAGGCCTTTAATATGATAAGTCCTCAATAAGCCAAGATATTCAATAAATAGGGTCTTTTAATTTTATTTTGATGGATTAAGTAGTAATCAGAAATTATTCATTTCCTTTTGAAAAATTTTTAAAATATTAATATATCATCTGACCATTAAAAACTGTATTAATTTAAAATAGATTTTGTTTTTTTGATGATTTCGGATTTTGCATATGCCTTAGAGGATCTAAATGATTTTAAGGTGACCATCTACTGTGAAGCTTTTCCTGAAAAATGCTTTTAATAGCTATGGGTATCTACTTTTTGGAGAGTAGAAAGAGGAAAAACTAGGGAAAGAGAAGAGGCAGAGGAGTTAGGTACAAGGGAAAAGAGATTTGTGCTTAACATAAAAAATTAATTTCCCAGGCCTTTGCTAGTTAGAATTTTGTGAGAGCCTCCATTAAGGCTAATAAATGTCATCTTTTTAGCTGATATTAGAAAACCAAAAGCATTACTTAGCTTAATGTAGAATCATGATTGTTTCTAGTTTGGCTAGTCATACATAATTTAAATTTGCAGAAATCAGCACTTAAATTTTGATGATTTAGTTTCTTAGTATGGATATCATATAAGCTAGCAACCGACTGCCTCATCTTTACTTGAGAAAGGAGGGTGACAGGGAAAGACTATGATAGACAAATAGCACATATTATTATATTTTGCTTGTCTTTTGGAGTAGGAGCCAAAATTTGCCCCATTGTGTATAAATCCTGAAACAAGTCTAAGAATTTGTTAACTGTGGCTGTCAGAAGCAGCTTATGGTTCTTGGTCTCATGATCAGTTGCTTATGATCACGGTAACTACTTCATATTTTGTTATCTCATTTAAATTTGGTATACATTAGAAGCTCGATTGCACAGGTAAAAAGAGCCTTCAGACTTTGGAATCAGGTATTTCTGGGTTTTTAGAAATTAGTTTTACTTCTTACTAAACCTCAATTTTCTTTTTCATAAAATGGAGGTGATTGTGGGATTATGAAGGGCATTTTTTTGAAAGTGCCTAGCATGGCATGTAGTAGGCACTGAGTAACTTCTCTTCTGTTACTTTAACTCTAGCCATTTCACAAATACATAGTATATTAAATTTTAACCTTAGCATAAGAAGAATTCCCTGGAAAGCTTAGAACTACCGAAATCACAGACAGTATCCAAGTGTTTAGGCAGCTTGCTTTTTTTTAGAAAAATGTCTTTAGTTTTAAGTGGGATACTTTAGGATATTTAAAAAGTAAAGAAAAACTCAGGAACACATAGTCCCACTCACTACTCAAAGTTTTAATTCAATCACTTTTAATACGTTGTTTTCTTTTTCTCTTGTATTTGTATTTGGGATTTACTTTTGTGTTGAGTTGCATATAAAAGTTTGTATCTTGCCTTTTCTTCTTTTAATGACTTGGCCTTGTAACATTTTACCAGGTTTTAAAATTAGTAAAAAATCACTTAATGACTGAGTAACATTCCTTTGAGTAATTAACTTATTGTTTACCCATTTGCTCATTGCGTATATATTTCTACTTTTATAGTATTATAAATAGGCTGCTAGAAATAAACTTTTTTCCATATTTCAGTTTATTTCCATAGAATAAAATTACTAGGTTAAAAGATGTGGGCATGTTAATGTGGCCAAAGGACTTACATAGCTTTCTAACCCGTCTTCTTATGAGACCACTTTTTTTTTAATCATATAGTTAATGGATTTCAGGCAACTAATAAAAATCTTTGTATTTTAATTATTTCAGCAACTTATTCAGTGAGAAGCTTATTTTTAACTCTTGTCAAGTTTAGCCTTTGTTAATGTGTTCATATAAGGCCTGGAAATAGCAGAAAAAGATAAACTTATTCTTTGCTTCACTGAGCCCTTAAATTCTTTATATGAAAAATGTTATGGTACCTTAGGATATCTAGATTTGATGATTGACACTACAGAATTATTGTATTCAGCTAAACTTTTACAACTTTTACCTGTGTAATTAATCAGCATTATATTATGCTGTTGAAACTCTTCAACAATGACTAGAAAGGCTTATAAAACATTTATTTTCCCTAAGGGCAATTTTTTTCCCCCAGAGAGAATGTGTATTATAAGGATCAGTATTGTAAGTAATACATTTCTTAATTGCTATTTGCCTTAAATTTATGTTTTTGATCTTAAGATACTATTGTTTTGGATTGGTTTGCTGGTGAGAAATTCACCACCACAAACTCCAGACAGATTTCTTAATTTACCTGCTTATATTTCACTCCTGTGAATGGGGAAACCAAGCACAATTCTTCTGTCATATGCTGTGAGGATTAAAAATCCTTAATTAAATGTCATGGGCCAAGCACATTTCTATAGAATATGTGTGGTAGTAATATTAAGTTAGAATTATTCAAATATAAGCAATTTAAAGTAGCATAATAAAATATTATAATGATATTGGTAATACCTGTCATTTATAGAACTACTATATACCAGATGTTGGGTTAGCTGCATATTCTTTCTTAGGATCATGACAACCATGCAGGTCATTTATTTCCTTTTGAAAAGTTGAGTGTTTAAATAAAGTCTTTCTTAAAAATGTTATGGTTAAAAATAACATTTCTTTAAAAGGGGTAATACCAATCTTGACCATTAGTTTTATTTTGTTGTTTAATTAAACTCTTTCTGCATATGTACTCCTGGAAAGTCAAAAAAAGTTTAATTTACCTATATTTCAAATGAAAATAAAACACTTTTAATTGTTCTTATTAAAATTTGTTTATTTAAAAACTAAAGTTTAGCTTTGCTTAGGAAAACTTTTTATGGTCCAAATTAAAATCACTTAAAGTGCTTTCAAGTACCTTCAGTATTTTTGACATTTGTTTATAGGTAAATAGTGGATATGCTAGTTACAAATCTGTTCAGTAAAATAACACCATGTAAAATCTGAATAGTATTTTTAATGAATCATACTAATGTCTTTGAATGGACTTTTCTGGTTTTCACACTGGCCTCTGCTTTGTTAGTATGGATTAGTGAGACACATAGATTTAGTTAAGAAGAAGACAAAAAAAAAAAACTAAAACAACAAATCTGATTGAGTTGTTAAAAATGGATATCACTTTCCAACAGTTTTTTTCTTATTTTCAACAAGAATTTGTGGGATACTTAAGATGTAAATATACCGCACTAGAGTCTCATAGGCTGTATAGAGTGAGTTAAACATGATAGGATATAGATATTAACTAGATACACAGTTGATTCCCAGAAAGGATAGAAAGGTAAAGTCATAAGGAAAAAACTCTATAGACTCTGCTGAGTTTAGAAGCGGTCATATCATATGTCGCTACGTATATCAGTAAAGGTTTTCTGGAGTTTTTGGAATTTCTTTTTTTAATTAAAACCTCCAGCTATACAGACAGGAGTAGAAAATACAACTTCGATATTTATTATTTTAAGAACTTGGATTTCAAAATGCTTTGCGGGGGTGGAGGGAAACAGAAAACCTTGTTTCCATAAAGGGAAAAGCTGTAGATTTTGTTTTACTATTTGATGAATGCATTTGCTTCTAATGTTCACTTTTAGGTGACTAAGCAAATGCAGGGTTTTTAAAAAATTTCTAATTAGTATGGGTACATAATATTATAGTTGTAGATATTTATAGGGTACATGTGATGTTTTGATACAGGCATACTATGTGAATTAAATCAGGGTAATTGGGGTATCTAATACCTCAGGCATTTATCATGTCTTTGTATTAGGAACATTCCAGTTCCACTCTTACAGTTATTTTAAAGTATACCCTAACTTATTGTTGATTATAGTCACTTGTTGTGCTATCAAATATTATTCAATCTATCTAATTATATTTTTGCACCCATTGACCATTAAAGTAGGGACAGTTAATGGGTGCAAATGCAGGTGTTTTTAAAAGACTTAAGAGTCTATGCATTCAAACTTGGTGTTTCCGTTGTTCTCTTTTCTAATGTTAATACTAATGATTTTCTTCTGCAGAAACCTGAAAGTACCACAACCCAACCACCTTCTAACCAGCGAGTTGTAGAGGTGGCGATTCCTCATGTAGGGAAATTTATGATTGAATCAAAGGAGGGGGGGTATGATGACGAGGTACTTTTATTGCAGCACTCTGCATCATTGCTACTTAATTTTTGCTATTTAATACACGTACTTTGGGCATGCCTGCACCCTCACATTTATGTCTACTGCTGCATAACATATAGCTTTGCCACCCATAGTCTGAAATTACCAATTACTAACAGAACTTTGAATTTAGGTGAAAAGTTAAGTAGAAAGCTTATGGAATTTGTCAAAAGAATACTGGAGTTAATTTTTTTATGAAGAAATAGACTCAGTTTATTCTCAGGTTAATAGATTAAAATAAGATTTAATTAGTAGGAAATAATTTTGCATTTAAGAGTAATTTTATATTCCTTTCCTGTTTTACTTGAATTATTTGTTATACTTTGCCCACCATTACCTACCAAAAAATCCTACAGCATGATTATAAGATGGATAATTGATATTTTTGCTATTACACCCTCTCCACATGACGGTGAATTGAATGACTCATCAACATTACTGAGTGCCTACTGGTGTTTTACACACGGGCACCTCCATCTTATTTCTCCTTACCTCTTCACGGTTAATTCTCATCTACTTAGTTTTCTAACAGTATGGAGGTATTTTTGTTTCTCATGATGGTGTTCTTTGGAATCCAGATGAAAATGATCTATTGTCCTAGTCCATGAAATTATTTTCTCCCGTTTTCCACTTTTCTCTTGATACTCTTACAATTGTTCTTTTTTATATTTGAGGAAGGGCTGGTAAAACTGTTTCTGAAAAGTAACACAGAGAAGACTGCCTATTGTGTGTGGGGCAATTTGGAAAAAAGCTTGTTGGATTCTGTCATGTTAGTTTTTACAGACATGGATGAGAATTGAATATATATTAGTTTTTTCCAAGTAACTTTTGAGACTTATTCCAAGATTATAATTATAAGAGTTAATTACCAATATCAGATATATATATGTATATCTCAGATATATATACATATCAAATATAATTGCAAGAGTTATTTACCAATATGAGAAGTATCATACAGACATTATACACGCTGTGTGTGTAAGAAAGCATAGACCATAAAGAAAATAAGAGTCGGATTTGTGAGATAGAAACTGGTGAGATGGTTTTCTGAAGCAGATAATGTTAGATATATTGCAATTCTCAGTATATCATCCAAAATAAATACTATGAGTAATAGGTTCAGTGAATCACAGGTAATGGATATGCAATCTCTGGATTGCTATAAGGTAACTTCATAGTGTCTTGGATTATTTAATTTGTAGATATTTGAAAATGTAAACAGCTAAGAATAGTAAACTATTAGGAAAACAAATAAATACCTAGTAGCTCTACATTGTTCTAGTAAACTATTTTGTTACCATGTAGGCTCTTGAAAGTTATAGAAACTCATGTTTTTAATGAAAATGTTAATTTGTTGATGAAACACCTAAGTGCTCTAGAGTGAGCCTTCTGGCATTTAAAAAAGTTGAATCGTGATTAATCATTTAATCTTTTGTGCAAGTGCTTATGCTCATGGCAGAATTGCGTGTTGTTTTTTTGTTTTTGTTTTTAATTTATTGGAGTGACAGTTTAACAGTGCATGTGTATTGGAACTTTTAAAAATAAGTCATATGAATACAGGGCAGCTGCCTAGGGATGTTCAGGTTGTACAGTTGTGCGGGAGTGCCTAGCCAAGTGACAGAAGTGGGATTAAAATTGAACTCATGCTGAGCTCCCCAAGTCTTGAGGAAGAAGTGCCTTTTTTAATTGATAAAGGAATTGTTGCTTTTTCTAAATAGTTCTCTCAGAGGGCAGCACAATTTTCTAATTTGTCCAGAAGGGGGTGCCTTTTTAAAATTCTTCAGTTCAGAGAGGATGCCTTTTTGCAATTTGCACAAAGGCACCATGTGAGCCAGCTGTGCCCTGTATGGATGATTTTGAAAGATGTTTATGTGCATATTAGATCACATTTGCTATTAAAAAATATAACATTTGATTTATAAATAGTGAAAAACAAAGGAGTTTCAACTTGCATGTAAAGAAATTATTTTGGTTTTTAAATTTTTTTTTATGTTAACCATTCAAAAACTCTTACTTTAAATCTCTGTGGCAGATCATGATGACACCGAACATGCAAGGTATTATCATGGCGATAGGTAAATCCAGGAATGTATATGACAGGTGTGGTCCTGAAGCAGGGTTCTTTAAGGTACAATTAACATTTTCATTTTATTTTCTTCTTTTTTTGAAGTTAAACTTCTTAAAATGCTTTATTTTGTTGAACTAAATTTGATTTTCTGTGTAATTTCTTTTTCCTTGTCTTAGCCATAGCCAACCAATATTCTAAGGGTTTCTTTTATGCATGAATCTAAAATTGGTTCTTTTTCTTTTAATCCAGGTAATTCAAGAAAAACAAAGCATTTTACCTGAATTACCGTAATAGTGTGCCTGTACTTTGTTAGCAGAAATTTGAATTGTATTTTATTTGAAGGAAATAAGGTATTGATGAACAATAATGGGAACTGATATGCTCCTGACATTAGTTTACTTTCTCCTCATTGTTCGTACTGTTGGTCAACGTGACAGTAGTTTTTTCTTCGATTTTTTTGTTGTTTGGTAATAAGTTGTTTTCTTCATTTAATTGTTTCTAAAATGATTTGTTCATTTATTATCTTCTTTCATTTCTTATTCACTTATGTTTTCCCAATAATCAATTTTCGATATCCTAGTCAATTTAAGACATGTGAGACCATCAAGCTGATGCACTATTCCATGACCATATCTTTTTCCCTCTAATACTAGAGCTTTCCAGTGTTTTGATTACAGTATTATTTGGTTTTACATGTCAGAAAGGTGAAAACACCCTCTATGTTTTGTCATTTTATTGAGATTAATGAAAAATCTTCCAAGTTTTGGCCGGGCGCGGTGGCTCACGCCTGTAATCCTAGCTCTCTGGGAGGCCGAGGCCGGTGGATTGTTTGAGCTCAGGAGTTCGAGACCAGCCTGAGTAAGAGCGAGACCCCGTCTCTACTAAAAATAGAAAAAAATTAATTGGATAACTAAAAATATATAGAAAAAATTAGCCAGGCATGGTGGCGCATGCCTGTAGTCCCAGCTACTCGGGACGCTGAGGCAGGAGGATCGCTTGAGCCCAGGAGTTTGAGGTTGCTGTGAGCTAGGCTGACGCCACGGCACTCTAGCCGGGGCAACACAGTGAGACTCTGTCTCAAAAAAAAAAAAAAAAAAATCTTCCAAGTTTTTTCACTCCTCTGCTTTTTAGTGTTTTTTATTTATTTTTTTATGAGGAGAGGGAAGAGCCCTTTTTTAGTGTTTCTTGAGAAGCAGACTTGTTGAGGTATAATTTATTACAATAAACTATGTGCTCCTTTCTTTTTTGATGTGAAAAGTCTAAAATTTTCCCTAATTTTCTATAATTTGCCATCATCTAACTTGATCTTAAAAACACTGTTTTTTTTCTTTTATTTCTTTCAGTGTATAGTGCAAAACAAAAGCCTTGTGCATAGGAGCATTTTTTAATTTATTAGGATTTAAGGTGACCAACTCTCCTAATATGCCCAGGACTGAGCAATTTCCTGGAATACAGGGATTAAAGTGCTAACTGTGAAAGTTCTAGGCAAACTGTTCCCAGGAGGAGTTGATCACCCTAGTAAGACCCTAGTAATAAGAAAGGTTGAAAAAACTACTTTAAAAAAAACAAAGAAAAGAAAAACAAAGATTTTTTGTAGTTACCATGTTTGCTTACTAATTTCTTAATTTTTACAGTTAAAAATTCATTCTTATGCCCAGATAATCTACATTTTCCTTTCTTAAAAATTCTAAATATTTGCCTTCTAAAGTTTTCATCTATTTCTTATGGAGAAGTTATACTTTACAATGCCACTGTCATTCTTGGTCAAGTTGGGTATTTTTCTGTTGTATTGTAAATCTAATTTTTCTTAAATTAATACCTACTTATAATTTAAAGAATCAGTTAATTGTACATACTACAACAATTCAAAAATTACTAACCTCCCAGTGGTAACAACTTTTAATTATTTTGTCTAATCCTTTTGGCATTAATTCCATATCTTTAAATAGAATGCTTATGTTTTTTATATTCTCAATTTATACATTACCTGTTGAACTCCCTTCTATGGAATATGAATGATGAGCCTTCTTTCTCCTCCTGGTTTACATATATACACTGATAGACACAGCTCCCATCCCCATCTACACACACACACACACTCACTCATGTAAAATCTTGTGATTTTTTGATTAAATCAGAATTTTGCATTTGTGATGTTGTTACTATGTATGCTGCATAGGATTGAGCTAAATTATAAACATTACTTTCCGTCTTTTCCTCAGCTTTCCTTTTCTTAGAGTTGTTTTGTTTTTTGGTTTTCTTACTTTTTATGTGGATCACAGATTCAATTCTACACTCTCCACCAGTTGCTTAAATTTCCTCTTATTCTGCCTTTACTAATTTTATCTTCTTGGGGACTTCTATTCATGACCTGCTCCAATTTGGGTTGGTTTTCCATTACTCCTGATGCATAATTGGTAACCTGAGATCTCCTTTCACCATCATTTTGGGGATTCCCTTTGTATCTTTTTCTTTGTGTATTTTCTATATCTCACTTATGTCTCTTTTTGGGGGTTTACCCTCTGATTTTGGTGGTGCAGTAAGAAAGCATGGACTATAAAGAGATAAGCAAGTTTGTGAGATAGGGATTGGTCATAGAGTTTTCTAAACAAATTATGTTATGTATAGTGCAGCTCTGAGTGTATAATTCCAAATAAATACTATGGCTGATAAGTTTCAGTGAATCTGACTGTAAGAGTTTTCAAGTAGCTCTGCAGAGTTTTTAGTTTGAAGTTTCCCTCATAGCTAAGCTATAGCATAAGAAACTTTTGCTCTTTGTTACATGTTAAAAATCATTATTCCAATATCTCTAATTATTTCACTAATCACTCTCCTTATTAACCTGATATTCACTTACCTGCTTTCTCTCTGTTGAAAAATCACTTATAAGGGTAACTGGAACATACATTAGGAAGAAAGTACCTTACAACTTGGTATTAGCAACCAGACTGCCTTGGCCACTGCTTTGTAGCTGTGATCTTGGTCAAATTACTCAACCTCTCTGTATCTCAGTTTCCCTTGTGTTAAATGGAGATGATAATAATAACTTTTATTGGGACATTGTGAGTTTTACATAAATTCTATCAATAATATGTATCTAAAGCAGTATCTGGTTGATACTAAATGCTCAAAATTTAGCCATTATTATTATTTCTATTAGTATTATCACTAGCCTTATCTTATGCATCCACTTCTAGTCCAGGTATAGGGGAGGTGGAAAGCAAGAGTGCCATGTCTGTGTCGAGGATTTTCATTTTCTAATATAACTTTCTTATACTCATCACTTAGAATTTGCCAATACCACTTTGCACCTACAAAATCAGTTTCATATGGTTTTTAACCTAATAACTTCTATCACAAAATTCTTTCTACTTTTATATCTTTAGTGTATGTATGTTTATGAAAATTCTGAAGTTATATCTGTGTATTTTCATTCATCTGTAACTGAGGAATACATGTTGTAATTTTATGTAAACATTATCAGTTGTTTCTAGTTAATGTGTTTTTTTGTTAAAGTTAAATGATTAGCATTTGGAAAATTCTAGCTGATAATGTATCATTTTTAAAAATCTGTCCAATAAAAAACAAAAGTAATGTATACAAAAACAGTCATTCAGTAACAAAGAGGTATCTAAAATAAAACTAACACTGACAATTTCTACCACTGCCATGTCGTAACCAGTCTTGGCACTGTTATCCTTTCTGTTTTTTTCCTTTTATTTATAATAACACACATATAGAAAAAAATTTTTAATGTAGATTTTATAGTTCATGTTATTTTGCAACTTATATCACTCAGAAATATATTGTAGGCTTTCTTAAAGTTAAGACAACATACCTACCATTTTATCTTCAGTAGCTGTTTATAGTATTCCGTGGTATAGATATATTCTTACTATATATATTACTATTATATATTACTCTCTTTATGAGCATGTGTTCTATATTTTTTCCTAATCTGCCATTTCTAGTGGAATTAGTTTAGGTTACCTTTTTCCATAAAGAAGTTTTTAAAATATTATGCTCTTAAATGTTTCTCCCTCTTTATGGATTCTGGAATTTCATTGCCGTATTTTAAGGTCTACTTCAACCCAAGGTTATATACAGTTTCTTCACTATTTACTTAAAACACTCTTCTTAGTAAATTTTATTTTACTAATATTTTATACTATTTAAATTTTAACTCACTAGCATTTTATTTGGGCTTTTTGCATCCTGTATTAATAAATGAATTTGGTATATGTTTTTCTTGTGCTGTCTTCATCAGGTTTGCTATTATGGTTATGTTAACTTTAGTAAATGAGTTTGAGAGCTTTCCTGTTTTTCTTACACTCCAGCATGTTAGGATAGGAATTATCTGTTCAATAAGAATAAGTTAGTGCTCACTTATAAAATCATATGAGCCTGGCTCCTTTTTTAACAATTTTTTTGGTTCCTTCCACAGCTATTGGCATGCTTAAATATTCTCCATATTCTTGGCACTTGAGTCTGATCATCAATATTTAATGTTAATTCACAAAATATGTACACAGCACAGTATCTAACATGTGATGTCCTCTTCTGTCTTCCTGTTTTCCCTAAGTTAGATATTTTTTTTATTTTTATTCTTTTTAGTATTAATTTATTATAAATTAAGGGAAAGGGCTTTTTTGTTTTGTTTTGTTTTGTTTTGTTTGTCTTTCTAAAAAATATATCTTCTGTCCTGCCATGTTACCAAAAAGACCTCTGTCAGGTTTATTTCACATTAGTTTTTTGGCTGTGAGAGAAAGTTTTCAACTGTGTGCCTATTTAAGTACCTCTAAATATGGATTTCTTTATGCATTATGATCAGACCAATTTTTTAATGCTGTGTATGTTTCCTAGTAATAAAACCATGCGATAAAACTATCAGCTTTGTTACTGATAAAAAGCAAAGTTGTAGAATGAAACTTAGGTCTGGGTAAGTGAACTTGCTAAGGTTTAACCCCTGAATTAGGAAGAGTTACCAGCCCAGTCACAGGAATTCTTTCAAGCACAGGCCCTCCTACATGGAAGTCTGCCCCTGTAAGTGTATGGTATGAAGGAGTTAATAGGCAGGCACATCTAGAAAAATAAAAGAGGAACAGTCTGGGTAACATTTACTTGGGTCCTTCTCCCAAATTGACTTTTTTTGTTAGGATTAGTTTTATTTTATTTATCTTATTAATAGAAAATCCCTAAATAATAGTGGCTTACAGAGAGAAGATTCTGTCATATAAAAATGAAATTCAGAGAAAGGCAACACAAGACTAATATGAGGAGCAAAAATAAAAGCCATTAAAAAGGAATAATATTTTCAAAGTACTGGTTGCTTGTATGTATATGTACGGGGCTGGGGGTGGGAGGATCATATTGTAATTGTAGTTTTGGAATTAGCATAGCTCTCTTCATTTACTTTCAAAGACATTAAAATTTCTTTTTTGTAACTTTTTTGTCTTTAGCTATGAAACTACCCTTAGGGTTTTAGTGAAGTAATGTAATTTTGTATTATGAAACTTTTTTCTTACTAGTTATTTCATTGTTTCATAATAATTATTGCTAGTCGTCATAATTTTATTACCCTTTTTAACTTTTGAAATGTCTATTATTACCCCCTTATTTATTCAATCATTATAAAAATGTATTCATTATAATATAAAAATGCTGAAAAGTACACAGTTTGTAAGTGTACAACTCAGTGAATTATGACAGAGAGAACGCATTCACATGTAACCACCAGGCCGAGAAGTAGAACATTAGCAGGGCTCCAGAAGCCACCTTTGTTCCTCCTTTCTATTGCTACACTCTACTCTTACACAAAAGTAGCCATTATCTGGACTTCTAACAACATAAATTAGTTTTCTTGTTGAACTTTATATACTTGGAGTCTTATTCTAGGTCATTTTTTATCTGGCTATTTTTAGTCAACATGTTTGGAGCTTCATCTGTGATACTGAATGTAGATGTAGTTTGTTCTCATGGTATTTTCTTGTATGATTACACTATAATTATTTTTTTCTGTTGATACTCAACAGGTATTACCTGCTTATATGCAAAGCATATCTTAAATCCAATGGCTGTAGCTGAGATAATGATGGACTGAATTACTGCCTTAATGAAGCTTATTTTCTAGTGGGGAAGCAAACATTAATTAGAATTGTAATTAGGATGATGAAGAAGCAGTTCAATGTGGAAGGAGAACATATAATGAGAAAATAGAGTTGGTATCTAGAGGACTTAGAAAAAGTGACATTTAAACTAGCAATGCATACACCAAAATGTGGAATGTAAACGTTTTTCTGTTCTTAATTCTCACTTCACAGTTAGTTTCTACTGATTGTTTCTTGTATATCCTCCTAAATAGACAAGATTGAGTTAAATTGAGATATTCCTCCATACATTTATAATTTAAATAAAAATAAAAGTTCTATATACTCTATTATTTGCTTTTTCTTGAGTTCTTTTTTTATATAATGTAGTAATTATTAATACTTACACCAGAATGTATAGATTTATCTTATTATTTTTTTATTTCCTATTGAGTTTATCAAAATTTATTTAAACATTGTCCTAGAGCAGAGTATCCCAACTTTTTTCATGTTATAACAAATATGAAAAATAATAATACATGTCCAGCAGTGATGTGCCTAGGAGCTTCTGGCCACCATAAAGGCTGATGATATCAATTTCCCAGCACACCTATAGCTTATTCTTGCTCTAGGTTAGGAAGCTCTGTCCCAGATGAGCTGTTAGGAGCAAGGGCAATATGGTCAGGTGCTTGGGTTTAAATCCTAGCATTATCACTTAATAATTGTGTGGCCTTAGGCAATTTCTTAAATTATCTGAGCCAGTTTTTTCACTTATAAATGAGGAGTTATCTTGAGAATTAAATGAGACAATTCAGTGTCTGTCACATAAAGAACCCTCAAAAATTGTTAACTATCATTACATTGTTGTTGCTGGATATTTGGGTTATTTCCAGTATTATGATCATTCTTGTACATATATTATTGAACACTGTAGTGAAAACAGCAAAGTAGAATTGACAAGTCAAAGTGCTTGCAAATTTTAAATATTGATAATACTGTCAAATTGTTCTCAAGTAGTTATATTGGCTTTTAGTCCTATTGGTGGTTATTTGACAAAATGACATAAAAAGTATAATCCCTTTTTTTAATGTAGTTCTTTGATTTTTAGGGAGTGGAAAATTTTGGCAGTCGGTATTTATGTTGTCTGTCTATTCATCTCTGTACATTTTTTAGATAAAGTTTTTTAAATTAAATGGGCATGATTTCCTAAGACAATTAATCTATAATTTGCAAATTATTCAATATATTTTATAGTTTACAGTATGTCTTTTAAATTTATTTTTGGTGTCTCACTGTATGAAATTTTTTTAATCTTATAAAATACGACAATATTTTCTTTATGGATTTTGGGCCTGTATGGTCACTTTCAAAATCATGCAAATCTTTAATTCTGCTACTGTCATAATTTTGCCTTTTGTTTAGATTACTAGATAGGGGATTTTAGTTTTCTCCAAATAGAAAAAATTTTCAAATAGTACAAACATAAAATTTTGATTAATGCATCCTTTTCACACTGACTGGAAATATCGTTGTTATCATTTACTAGATCCCTATTTATAAGTATCTCTGTATCTCTGTAATTCTACTGATCAGTTTTTCTATTTCATAACAGTACACCTATTTACAATCTAGACCATTTGTAACGTAGTTTGACATTTTGTAGGAAGAACACTTAGTAATTTTTGTTCTTTTATAAACAAAAAGTTTGGCAAGTCTCATTTTTCTTTTTTGATGATTTTTAGAATCAATTACTACTCCTTTTCCCAAACCATTTCAGAATTATATTTATGCTTTAATTTAGGATGAGGTAGAGTTACATCTTTTAGTATTTTGAATCTTCCCCAAAAGGAGCATAATAAAACTTTTCACTCACTGTTAATGTCCTTTTAGTAAGCTGTTATAATTTTTCTTCATAATGGTCTCATACCTTTTTATTTAATTTATTCCCAGGTGTATAAAATCTTTTGCCATTATGAATTGGGTCATTAACCCCCACTTTTTCTACCAGGTTATTAAAAGTGTAGGTAATGGGAAAACCAATTTTACATGTTTATATTATATCCAGTTACCTCTTGGAACTGTTTTGTTTTCTCATAGTTTTTGATTTGATTTTCTTGATTATTTCAGTAAAAACTAGTCCAATAATTATCTCATCATTTCCATTATACTCATTTCTTATTTCATTTCTTATGATGACCAGAAATTTCAGAACATATTCCCAGTACTAAAATAATGGTAGTGGGCTTTTTTGTCTAGTTCCTGATTTTAATGAGTATGTCTTTAATGTTTTATTATTAAAAATAATGTGTAATGTTGGTTTCATAGAGATCCCCGTTATAAATTTAAAAACACTTTCTCAAATTCATAATTAAGAGCTATCTTTTAAACTGATTAATATTGCAATTTAGAAATTTTATAATGCATCTATTGAGATGCTACACAGATTTCTCCTTAATTTTTGATCCTTGTAAAGATCTTAACATTGATCTCTTTTTTTTTATCATTAAACATTTTTTGTTCTGATATATTCTTTTTGTACATTATGCAGTTTGTTTACCACAAATATGAGTGTCGACATCTTTGTACATAGACAGAATTGATCTATAGTTTCTTTTATGCTTGTCAATTTTTGGTAGTGAGATTATACTAGCCTTATATGATTTTAAGTAGACTTTCCCTTTTTTTCAGGCTGTGGGGCAACTTAGATACTGTAGAAATTATCTGGTCCTTCAAGATTTGACATAGAAGCAGAGATCTAAATGTGGGTTTGATTCCTTTATTAGATACAGATCTAGGGCAACTTTTAAAATTCTTCTGAAGTTTTTCTAGATCTCTTCAGTTTTTATACCTCTAAAAGCAATTCTAGTAATTTATATTTTCCTAGATGGTCATCTTTTTAAAAACGATATTATAGTTTTTTGACAAAGTTATATGTATTAGTCTTTAATTTTAAAACTTCTTTCCTGTGTTATCACCTTTCTCATTGAATTTTCTTTCCCCTTTTGGTCTTCTATCCAATTTTTAGAAAGGGAAAGCCTTTTACTGTCAAATTGTTATTTTATTTCTCCTACTTTATTTTAGTTTATTTTCTCTTTTTTTCTAAATTCTCCAAATTTTATTCTGTTATTCAGTGTTACTGGATTCCTATAGATTTTGATAACTCATTCCCAATATTAATATAATTTTTGTTTCTTTGGCTCAAGAATAATTTAGAATAATATTTTTAAATTCCCAAGTATGTAGCTTAGGAGGTATCTTTAATTCCTATTTGTATTGCTTTTTGGTCAAAGAATATGGCCTATATGATTTCAGTCCTCTAGAATTTGAAGTAGATTTTCTTTATTTCTTGAAACACTGTCAGTTTTTTAAAAATAGTCCATGAACTTTTTAAGATATACATAAAATCTTTCAACTATATTTTAGAGATAAGATCATTGGACTTACAGGATTATGTGCCTTGTTTTATGTTACAATTAATTAGCAAATGGTATACTTAGCTTTCTGAATCTTAATCTAATCAATTTTTTATTAGATTTTACTGCCCCAGAATATACTGTATGTTTGTATATTTGGCATTCTCTAACATATACGAATGTTTACATCAAAATCAAGTTTGTAAGAAGCTATACATTTAGAATATGATTTTATAACTTTGGAAAGCAGAAAAAAGTCAAGCTAGAAATCATTAGTATCTTTAGAACTGAAGAAGCTTTCAAAATAGTTACTTAAAGTAGTCTTATTGAATGGATCATCTGTAGATAGGTGGAGCACGAATAAGAATCACACATCACACACACAAATAAGGATAGCACACGTAGAGAACTTAAGAAACAAAGGCATGTGTGTATTTGTGGGGGAACAAGCCTGACCTAGGTGGAAGGAAATCCTTGCTGAAGAGTAATAGGAAATAAAACTAAATAGATAACGTTGGGCCTGACTAAAGGTCTAGTGAAAAAATTTAAAAATTACATACAGAGCAATTATATCATCTAATGACCAGTATCATATTTCATTTTGTAAATGTGTAGTGATTTCATTGCAATGTGTAATAATTAACTTAAAATAATTATCACAGGCCGCCAAAAAATATGGACAAACGTAATTCTAGAACAGGATTCCGAGGAAGTAGTATGAGGCCAATTTAACATAATGTTAACTTTACTCGTAATGGCAGATTGTGTAGAGCTCTGCTAAATATACCAGCATGGAACATCTGTTGAGAATTTGAATAGATATGATTCCAGTATGTTTTAAAAGTCTCAAAATTTCTTAAGAAATAAGTTCATAAAAAATAGTTGAGAAATACATTTATGCCAGTAAAAGTGGGTTTTTTTGTGTGTGTTTGAGAAATGACTCTTAGAAATTCAGATGTACTTTCTACCTTTACTGGTTTAAACACCTGTAGATTGAAAAGTACTATGTCTTTGGCAATTCACTTATGAAAATTAGGAGAATCTTAAATTGAGCAAAATCAAGAGGTAAACATATAATCTTAGAGTACAAGAGGTTATATATTTCAGTTTCTAATAGAAATCTTCTGTTTATGAAAAATATCACAGCTTCTATTTTGAAAGTAGGTAGGGGAATGGATGACCACTTAGTGTGATAACTCCTTATCTGTAAACCTACAATGTTATTTTGAGACACTCAATACAAATTTTATTTTTATACTAATTTTGGATGCAATTTCAATGCAAAAGCACATCCGAAATAGTTGAATATTCTAAAAGCCTTCTAATACAGGTTGAGCATCCCAAGTCTGAAAATCCAAATTTCAAAGTCTGAAATGCTCCAAAATCCAAAACTTTTGGAACATCAATATGAAACTGAAAGGAAATGCTCACTGGAACATTTTGAATTTTAGATTTTTGGATTGGGATGCTCCAGCTGGTATAATACAAATATTCCAAAATCTGAAAAAATTCAAAATACAAAGCACTCCCAGTCCCAAGCATTTCAGATAAATGATACTCAACCTGTGGTCTATGACAGTCATTGTCTAAGGGCCATAACAATAAAGAATAGTTATTATGTTTTAGATTTATTCTCAAATTCAATATACTTTATTAAATGAACCGTACCCTTTTTTTTCCAAATTGGGGAACCAGAATATTTTAACAAGTTCTAAGCAAAGTGTATGTGTGCTAATTAGGCACCTATGAGCCTTGGTAATCTTACATGTCAAAATAAAGTTGATTTTTGTGGTTATTTTTAACCACAGCGGTAAGACTTTGGAATGACATGTATGTCCTGAAAAAAAAAAAATCAATTTTTTAAGGGAAAAGTGTTTTAGGATAATTTGTATTAGCTATAAAAATGATGTTTTTATTCTATTTATAATGCTATGCTGGACTTATCAACCTTCCCAATCTTTAATCATATGGGCCTCTTGTGTACAATAGTATTTGATGTGTAAGTTTGTACTTTTTTTATATAGTCAAATATTTTCCAGATTTTGCTCATGTGTGGAAACATGTATTGGTGTTTATTATTAATATTTCTCATTATAATTACTGTTAAATTCTGAGCTGTCTCTGTTTATAAAGAAAAAGTAAGTTTAAACATGTAGGTAGTAATAGTGATAATAATGTATAATCATTATTATATTAATAAAATTTAAATACTGTTGAAGCAACGAGGAGCTCCTTTTGTGGTAATTATAACTTGAAGGCTTGTTGTTGCATCCCTTATTTGTCATTCGTCTAAGAGTTAATTGTAATAATATTACCATGCATTTAAGAGTCAGCCATTTTCTTTCAGATACGGGTATTGGGAGCTGTATATCAACCCTAGAGTTTGGCTATTCAAACTGACACTTGAAAGGTAAAACAGGATAGGCGAACTTAGCATCTCTGTCTTATGATGTCTTTGAATAGACTTTGACCAGGCTCTGAAAAATTTTACAAAATTACTCAAAATGTAAGCTCAGTTGTATTATATATCACTTCTGCATGTGGAAACAAAACGAACATTTATATAGAGACGGGATAAGGAAGGGCCTATGTGGTGAATTATTGAGAAAATTTTTTGAAACTGTGGAACGTGAGACAGTATTCTTAGACCTACTGCCACATTTGTAATACTTTAAAAGACTAAAATATATTTGAATGCAAGAAGCATTAAAGTTGTAATACTGAGGGATTTTAATTATTATAATTAACCAAAATTATCATTTTCATCACATCTTCTAGGCAATTAAGTTGGAGTATTCAAGGTTGGTTAAGTTGGCCCAAGAAGACACACCACCAGAAACAGATTATCGTTTACATCATGTTGTGGTCTACTTTATCCAGAACCAGGCACCAAAGAAAATCATTGAGAAAACATTGCTAGAACAATTTGCAGATAGAAATTTGAGTTTTGATGAAAGGTAACTTGAAAATGTAAAATTCATATGCTTAAATT
This sequence comes from Propithecus perrieri, assembly GCA_963574695.1. NCBI lineage: Eukaryota > Metazoa > Chordata > Mammalia > Primates > Indriidae > Propithecus > Propithecus perrieri. The sequence continues at coordinate 24,711 of CAUYRB010058082.1, read as the reverse complement.
GTTCTTATTTTTTTTCCGATTCTCAGTGTAATTTTCAAATGTTTATACATGCATGAACATATATTTTAATAAATCAGCACAAAATTTGACCTCATTTAATTTTAACAGTTGCAGAGTAAATTCTTTGGAGTCTATAGTCATGGCATTTTGAAGTTTGAACTAAAAATAATTTATATCATTTTAATAGATTTTTATTGTGGATCAAGTAATTACTACCCTTATGGGACTCTGTTTTAGAGAGGAAAAAAGAGTTTCTCAACCTCTGCACTATAGACAGATTAGGTTAGATAATTCTCTGTGGTGGGAGCTGTCCTGTGATATGTAGGATTTAGCAGTATCCCTGATCTCTACCCACTAGATGCCAATACCAACCCCCGAGTTGTGACAACCCAGAATATCTCCAGGTATTGCCAGATAACCCCTGGGGGAGCCAGATCATCCTTGCTAGAGAATCACTGGAGAAAAATTTTTAGTCATGTATATAAATAAAATAATAAAACATTCTTTGACATAAAGAGAAAGCTTAAAATGGTTAAATTAATTTGATTTACCCAAAAATATTTTCTCTTAGAAATTCCTATAAAACTATTAATGTTAAAAAAAAAATTAAAATTTAATCTAATTAGAATGAATGACATTAAAAATAAATAGGGCCTAGGTAAAGGTCCAAAGTATTGAAAGTTATTTTATTATATAAACACATTTACACTATTTTGGAGTTCATTATAATTACATTTTAGTTCCAAAACAAATGATTGTCCTTTATGAATGTCTCAAAAATACTGAAGTAAAAAATTGTGTAGCAAAGGAGAATATGAGGGGAAGCAAAGCATCTAGGATCAATTTCTGCCTCTTGTGTCTGCTGTGAAATTTAGGATTAAATGGAAAAATAAAAGTAAGTGCTTTTGAACAATATCTGGTAAATAGTTGAATGCTGAATGAATGTTCACTAGTACTATTTGTGTTAGCAATATGGACATCACTTACTGTGTTACCGCACAGAGCTCAGAAATATGACCGACTATGACCCTCACTATCTGGACTGTCAGTATCCTATGTTCCAGTGAGTACATGCTGTTGAATTTGGAGACAGTATTAATGGAGTAATCACATTGACTTTTCAGTCTTACAATTTTCTCCCTGGGGACCGCAAGTAGTCAGTCTGTTTTGATAATTTGATTTTTCTTGTGCTTAAAAGATAGAGTTAGGTGCATGTGATTTAACTAAACATATTTGTGGGAATTTCTTTATCAATGATTTTAATCATAAAATTCATTGAAATATTTTCCATTTTACATGAAATGATAGCCACATTTTGGACTCTTTTTATTATTTAAGAATAATGCCATTTGGGGGAAAAAGAAAATGTAATCTTTCTTGAGCTTGCTTAATAGATGCACAGTATAAAAACACACATTTCATTTCTTCCTTATGCAAGCCGTATTAGTAGAATATCCTTTAAAAGCCATATATAAATGTAACACAATTGATGCTATCTTCTTTGTAATTATCCAACATTAGTCCAACAAACACATTTTTCACTTAAGGTTATTTGGGAGTTGTTTCTACAAAAAATTATTGTTCAGTGACAATGGATTTCATTTCTATATGTGTTTGGTAGTTTAGTTTTGTGTAACACACATTTTTCAGTTTTTATAGATTTTGCTTTTGATTTAGAAATGTATTATTTTTATTTGAAGGTGTCACAACATAATGAAAGTTGCTCAAGCCAAACTGGAAATGATAAAACCTGAAGAAGTAAACTTGGAGGAATATGAGGTAATGTGCTTTTGTAGAGGTTGAGGGATTTTGTAACACTCTTTCTTTTCAGCACAACTAAGTTTGCATTTGTTATGAATGATAAGTAAAAATTAAATTTCTAAGTAAATGATCAAGTTAATAATACTTTTATAAATAATTTTAGGATTTATTTGATTTGGCATGTAGACCAACAAATTTAAAACCAAAAAAGGAAGGTTTTGCTTTTGTTTTTATATACAAATTATTATATATATATAGTTTTGTATTCAAATACTAGTTCTCAACTACTTTTTAAATGAACTTTTCTAGCTTAAAAACAAAGTGTTAAGCTACATTGCTAATTTTGAAATTAATTCTGAAATTGTCATTACGTGATAACAAATGTTTATCTAGAGCCTCCTATATGCCAAGTATTCTTCTAAGCACATTACATTTATTAACTGATTTAATTTAGACAGTAAAACTCTGAGGTAGGTGATATACTTATTCTCGTTTTATGAGAAAATGAGACATAGAGAGGTGAACTAATCTGCCTGAAGTTTTCATAGTTAGAAGTTTACAACTTTGCTAATAGAACCTACATTCTTAACTGCTATACTGCACTGAAGATAATGCTGTATTTTTTTCTTTCAGTTTGCCTCGTTAGGTATTTTTGGTGAAGGTTAGAGATTTGTTTTAGTCATTATATGCCATACACATTTGTCATTATGAGACTGCATGGTCTGTGAGAGAGAGAGAGAGAGAGAGAGCATGCACATGGGCACTTGTATGTGTGCTTTCAGGATTTTTTGGTTCACAGAACTCTGTGTTAACTTCGGCTTTATAATTAATATTCTTTATTTTAATGGACCAATTCAAACACCTAGTATTTCTTCAAGCTTTTAAATGTAACATTATACATTGTCTTTTTCAAAATATATAAATCTAGTAAATTTTAAATTGCTTTCCTGGGTGCCTTTGATTAATGTTTGGCCCCATTTGCAAATTTAGTTACAGTGCTTTAGATTCCCTTAAACAATTAGTATAATTCACCACTTTAACAGAGAAGAGGATATAGAAAAACACACATTTTTTATGAAAACCCTTATCCTGGAGTATAAGGTAGCTACCTTAATCTATCCCTAAAGAGTGTCTCTAAAATACAAAATAAAAACAACAAAACTGCAGCAAATATGTAGAATTGTGAACATTGAAAACTTTATTTTTGTGATTAGGAAAAAGACAATAAGGCAACAAAAATAAGCAAAAAGTAAAAGATTGGAAAGGAAGAAACAAAGTCATCATTATTTGCAGATTTTTTATCTAGAAATTCAAATGAAATCTACAGATAAATTATTAGAACTAATAAGAGAGCTTTGCAACATACAAATCTATGTCAAGTATCAATTTTATTCTCTTATGCCAATAGCAAATAATTAGAAAATGAAATTTATAAAAGACACCAAAACTATGAAGTACCTGGAAATAAATCGAATAAAAGATATGCATGACTTCTGTGGGGGAAATTACAAAACTTATTGGGAAACGTTAAGGAAGACCTAAATAAATGGATATGCATAATGATATGGAAAACTCAATATTGTATAGTTACCAGTTATTCTCCCATGGTTTATAGATTTTAGAGATTCAGTGCAGTCCCTATGAAAATTCTACCAAGATGTTTTATGGAGCTTGATAAGCTAATTCAAAAATTTTATGGAGATGCAAAGATGCTCGTCTGCTGGAGACATTTTTTAAGAGGAAGGTGGAAAGGCTTATTCTGCTAGAAATCAAGACATATACTGTCTCAACCATTGTAGCTTTATGATATTAACATAAGAATAGGTAAATTAAAATAGTAAAACAGAACAGAAAATCTAGGAATGTATCCACCCATATGTGGACACATGATAAATGCCCTAGAGATGCAAATCAGTCGATAATGGAAGTACTTTTCAACGGGTGGTTCTGGGAAATAAACGAAAATTGGATCCCTTCTTCACTCCATATACAAAACCCATTTGAATTGTGAAAGGCCCTTGTATAAAGCTGATTAGAAGTCAACATAGATAGAAACACAAAGACATTTATTTACTCGTAAAGGACACACATTGACCAGAGATTTTTGACCAGGATATGTATCTGGAGCCATATATATCCAGAATATGTTTTTTCATGACCATGAGGAGCAAGTCAAGTCATCTTACCTCTCAATCTGTGCCCTTCAAATTGATTTATCTCTCTACCCATGTCCCCAAGAGTCAAGCTCATGGGACTTGATTTTTAATTGTGATTTGATTGTGCAACCCCTTTTTCAAGTTGCTTCACTAGATTGGATTAAGCGTATTTTTATTCTGAAGCATTCTCATATTCTAACTGCAGAGCCATTAAATTGTAGGTATTTAAATGACTTGTTTTTGGATTCTGCATATCCCTCATATCTTTGTCTTACTCTAAGTTCAGGGGTCAGCAAACCTTGGCCCACAGACCAAATCCAACCTACCTCCTGTTTTCGTAAATAAAGTTTTATCAGAACACATCCATTTGTTTATGTATTGTGTGTGGCTGCTTTCGCACTACAGTCACAGAGTTGAATAGCTGCAGAACATGAAGCTTGCAAAGTATAAAACATTTACTATCTGGCTTTTTACAGGAAAAGTTTGCCTACTCAGAGCTTCTAAGGCAATTCTAGTGATAACATGGAATGGCAGTTTGAATACCTTCCCCAGAAATGCTAACTCAATACTTGCAGGATTGTAATTTTGCCTAATAATTGAAATTATACCTTCATGTGTTATGATTTACTAATAGTATGAAAATTATACCTTGAAAATTTTAAATTAAAATTTAAAATTAAAATAGTTTATCTTCAAGGGGAATATATTAATAGTTGGCCAATAATTTATCTATGTTTCTTATTTTTATTTGCTTATAATGATGTGTATATAAAATGTTTAACACTTTTATTGTCAATATTCCCTTTTAGATTAATCCTATATTGAATTTTAGTTCTTTTTCTTCAGTCAATTTTATTAAACAAGTCAAGAAAATCCTAATTTTCTTGTCTTTGAGAGTTATAGGGTAGCAGCCCAGAATTGTTTAGTCCTGTTACATACCCTGTAATGTTTTGGGGGTGGGGCAGTGAAAGTGAATTGCATCTGTCCTTTCGCCATATCTCAGGTGAATAAACTATTGAGCTACCATATTTAAAATCAAATTTGCCACAAATTTAGCTAAACTAAAAGGTTAAATAAATCTATTATAACATTTTTCTTTTAGTTCCCTAAAATTCTTTATTAGCTAAGTGTTCAAGCTTTGATTCATATTAAAATAATAACTTCATTTATCTTCTACCCTCAGTGAGATACAGTTAACTACAATAATATTTTAATATGGTTTTTGAGAGATTACCTGATTGATTATACTGCCTTGGTATTTCTATTGTCTTCCAATGAGATCTTTATTATTTATTTTCTCATCAATGCCTAATAATTTTTATGTTATTAATAAATAATCTTATGTATCAGATAAAGTCTTGATTTAGGTCTAGTTTATCTTAATTTTGAACTCTTTGTTTTTATTATATCAAATAGTTATCAGGATAATGTGTTACTTTATGAACAGTTTTATTGTAATTTTAAAATCTTATCCTGAATATGTTTAATACTTTTCTTTCACCTATAGGAATGGCATCAGGATTATAGGAAATTCAGGGAAACAACTATGTATCTCATAATTGGGCTTGAAAATTTTCAAAGAGAAAGGTAAGGCAAAGCAGACAAATATGAAAAGAGCTTGATTTTTGTACTTAATTCTATTCAGATTTGACCTCATCTATAGAAAAGATTTTATTCACAATATGTATGTTTATAAATGTTTTAATTTAGAATAGTTTTAGATTTACAGAAAAATTGTGAGGTTAGTACAGAAACTTCCCATATACCTCAGATAAAATATATTTTCCATTTTAAATTAAATCTGTAAGGTTGGCATTAGTGTCTTTGTTTTTATTAGCTCTCAAGTACTGCAGTTGAAACCTAGGATGGAATAGAACTGAATGGAAGCCTAGAAAGTTTTCTGGAACCAAAGAAGCGGGGAGTCCAGCACATGGAACTCTTTTATTTCCTAACATCTACCTTCAATCACCAGCCTGTTTCATATTCTTTCTGAGTCTAAATTTGACTTCTTATCAGAGATAGTGTTTCCAATCTATCTCTTTGTCTGAACTTCCAGATAACGTAAAAAGTATAGCTGTAGAAAACTTCTTAGTAATATGGCTGCAAACACATTTTAGGTTAATTTTCATTCAAATTAAAGATAGTCTTAAAGACATTTCTACTTAGTTAATTGTAATATTGTTATTTATTATTATTTTAATTGTTATTAAGAAAGGATGGATTTTGCTTAATTTACCATTTCAGATTATTTACTGGTTTGCATTTACTTATTTCTCCAGATTATTTCTTAATGCATATTCTTTAACATTAATTTACTTGACTAGTGATTGCTTTTTGAGAAAATTCTTTATTTTCAATAATGTCATATTGCAGCCAAGTAAAAGGGATATTGAATTTTTTTCCTTCCTTCTTTTTTTCTTTATAAAGTATAAGACACTCTTGCTGAGTTAATGATGCTTTTTTTTTAAAAATGACAAGATGGACATTTAATTTTAGAGTTATATTGTCGAACATGGTAGCCACCAACCACTTGTGACAATTCAAATTTAAATTAACTAAATTTATTAAAATGAAAAATTCAATTCCTTAGTTGCACTAGTCACATTTCGAATGCTCAGTAGCCGCATGCGACTAGTGGTCTCTGTATTAGCCAACACAGAACATTGCCATCATTGCAGAAAGTTTTGTTGGACAGTGCTCCTCTAGCATTGTGTTCTAAATAATTTAAAAAGTTATCACATAACAGGAACAAATAATGTTTGACTTAACATTATATCTAAATGCTTAGATACAAATTATTAAAATCCCAGTCCTTGTGCTATTTATAATAATTTCACTTTGGTCATTGAAACAGAAAACTATTTTGATAAATAGCTCCATTTTATATGCTGTGTTCGTCAAGATTGTATTTCTTTAATAGGAATATTCAAATTCACTTTTGGGATTTATAAGATTTGTGCTGTTGTAAGAAAAATATTAATACAATCTTACAGTTGAATAGTGTCTAAGATCAAAAAAGATGTTTCAGTTTTACAGATAAAGAAATTAGGTTCCACAGAGATGCAGTAACTTTGTCAAGGTCACACAGCTAAGGAGACAAAAATTAAAATAGAGACCCCTGTATTATATAATTTAGTGAAATCACAGCTATAAAAAGTGTTCATTTATCTCAGTAAGAATTAAAAAGATGAAACTGTCACTTTGTAGCTAACTTCTACTAGTTGTTCCTAGTGAGCATCTGTTAAAGGTCCTTAAGATATAACTTGGAAGTGTGTTTAAATTTTATAATTCGCTTATCACTTCTCAAATATGTACTTGTTCAGAAAGCCAATATTCTAGTATAGGAAATGCTTATTAAACTGGAAGGATCAACTAGGAAATTAATAATAGTAACAAATAATATTTATGGAATAACTTTAAGAAATATTAGTTTTATCATTTTAAATAGCAGTTACCATAGTTAGCTATGTATAAAGTATTGCCAAAAGGATCTGTCAAATTTTTTTTAATGAAAATATAACAATTGAGAGACTTGAATGAAATATTTACTGATGGACTCTTGTCAATTCTGTGAGTAGTGAAGTGAAACTGTGGTTTTAGGAACCATGGTTTTTTAGTAATATAAGGAAGATAAATAGAGTCTACCAGGCTACCTAATCTTATTTTATTAGATAAGAACGTGGTAACTGGATTGCTGAATCTTATTCTGGATTTATTTAAATACATATTCGTAAGCACTTTAAAGCTTGGCAAAATATGGAACATTTTGCACACCTCAGTAGAAAATTGGACATGGTCATGGTTTCAGAGCTATTCTCAGAGTGGTGACTCAGGTCTAAAAGGCCAGATATGAATGTCATTTAGGAGAGCTCTTTTTAACAAGAAACTTAATAGCTATGAAGAAAAGATAGATGTGCTAGTTATTTATTGTGTAACAAACTACTGCAACTTAATGGTGTAAAAACAACACTTAATATCATGACTCCCTTCTTTTTTTTTAAATAAAATAGCTGAGGATGTTTATTAACATAATCATATTATTTAAGAATAAAATTTTATACTCAATTTAAGTTTTCTCAAACACTAATTCCTGAAAAGCCATTCAAAAAAATTGTTTAAAATTATTTATCAGGACAGTTTCAGGGGTGTAATTTGATTTGTCACAAATGTGTGCATTAATTTCCAAATAAGTTTATGTTTAACATGTGGGGTCTAGAATGGATTTATTTTATGTCTGAGCACATGTATTAAATAATAAACAGTAACACTGATTGGCAGCATAACCTAGAGTTTTAAAATTGTGTTTCTTTTCAATATTTCACTTTCACTTTTTAGAATGTTCTATTTCTCCATATTAATGTGTGAGAAGATATGTTATTTATCAGAAAAACCAACACAAGTAGATATCTTAAAATATCTTTCATATTTCAGTTATACAAATATGTGCCTATATATTTTTTTTTCTCTAACACGTTAGAAGGATAATTGTTTTAGGAGTAAAAATAATACTCTATTATGACCCTTTTTTAAACCTGGTTTGAACTTTGTAGTATCTAGACTTATATTAATATAATACATTGGCCCAATCCTGTGAGCCTTTTATGTTAGTTTTTGGGCTTTTTTGTTTTATCCCACTAGATTTCTCAGATTTAGAAGCATTTTTTCCCCTTTCCACCTCCTCTGTCTCCTTGAATATTCTCTCTTCTATGTTTTACATTTTTCTCAATGACTAGAACTGTCTGCACATAGAAAAAGCCTGACTAAATAGTCATTGAACAAACCAAATGATGTTTGTCATCATAAAACAAAGTAATGTGATTTTTTTTCTTCATGAAAAAATCATATGTGTTGTTAAGTAGATTGCTGGCTTTCACATCAGTCCTATGCTGAGTCTAAAGGGAAGACGTCAGGAAAATAAATACCAAAGAAGACAGAAAGAACTGAATTCATCAATTATGGTCTCTTCTCCTAGTTTTTTCTTAATTTCTACCTCCCCCATTTTATTTTTTACTTTTAAGACATAACTATTTCCTGGTTTCAGAGTTGGTGTTACTAAAAAGATGCTCTCAGGCATATACTACACCAGATAGTATTTTTAATTATAATATTGTTTTAGATAGTCACAATTTAAGTGTATACTTAAAATGATTTATAATTGTAGTTGACTTTTTTTTTACAAAGACGAAATACTAATGCTGTATTTTTTTTTAATTTTTAAGTTATATAGATTCCTTGCTGTTCCTTATCTGTGCTTATCAGAATAACAAAGAACTCTTGTCCAAAGGCTTATATAGAGGACATGATGAAGAACTGATATCACATTATAGAAGAGAATGTTTACTAGTAAGTTGAATGCACGTAGTGTGTGCTTATCATTTTGTCTTACATTGGGAAAGTTTTCCAGACTCGTATATAAACTGTTAGCATAAAAATCATGGTGATGTCTATAAACTGGGTCTATTCCCTTAAGATGGCAAATTACACTCAATTCTTTATCGCTTCTTCTTTATGGATCCTAGGTATTGCAGATGTTAAACCAGAAATATTTTTAAAATGGGATCAGTTTATGTTCCTATATTTAGATTTCTTCATCACACTACCACTCCTTTTTTTTTTTGGTAGGAGAAGAGGGGCTGCATAGATCATTAAGAAATATCATTATCATTATTCCAAAAAACAAATAATAGATTTTTCTGAGAATTTATAAATGGTGATATAATTGATGTGCGTAATGTTAAAGGAGTTACTGTAATACAGTATCTTGTTTTGCACCTGCTGATTGGTAGTTTTTTTCCTCAGATATTTTCATGATCTATGTATGGGCTGAAATATTACTATTGTTATAAACCTTTAAATATTCTTTTTAACAATTTTTTTGCACCAGTTTACTTAACTCTAGATGTCTGGAGTACTTTGTTCCTTGAATAAGCTTACCTTTATGTATAAAAATCACAAATTTCATCTTTATACTTTTTCTGATTAAATTTTACTCTCAGTTAACTATTAACATCACCCTATTCTATATTGTGAACTTCTAAGTTGTGATTGTTTTTCCTGTTTAAAAAAATTATGACAAAGGTATTCAAAGAGTGTATGTAGTTTGAACCTATATAGGCTTGTTACATGGTGTAAGTGTACTTTAAAAAATTTTAATTGGGTAAAACTTTTGATTTTTTTTTTTTCAGTAGAAATACACAGTATACATTAACTTTAATGTGCAATATGTCTTTAAAATTTTTGAATAGGAATATTAGAAGATTGTTATTTTTCTCTCAGCTGATTTTACTGCATTCAAGTACATTTTAAAACTTAAATTGTTGATGGTTTGTGTCCATTGAGGATGGTATTCTTAATTTGACTAGTTTCAAAGGTTTTCAAATCTATCCCTGAGAAGGAGCACCTGAATTATATGTATTTTGGCTTTAAAAAATATAAAGTTTTATATAAGTATATAGAAATATGCATAGAATGTATTAGAGCAATTTTTTTTAACTTAAAAACGTTGAATTTGGGGGTACGGGAATATTTTAGTAAAGCTGATTTTAAACATAAATAGAACCAAGACTTCATGGTTCCTCTGAAACATTTAAAAAATGATAGAATACCATTTTTCCATCATAAACTAGCCACATTTAGTTGTTTGTTTTACATAGGAATTTACATGAAACCTCATGAGGATTATTTTAGTGTTCCTTTCAGGTTTTTTTGTATTGTATATTTAATGATTGTCAGGTTCTAAGGGATATAGAGATGAGTAAGACATACTTCCTGTCCTTAGAAAACCCAATCTGGTAACAAAAATAATTGTTCTGGAAGAAGTGCCTTTATGAGAAATATGCAAAATAATATGCCTGGAATTGTTAGGAAGAACCTTAAGAGATATGTTAAACACTGATCTGGATTTTGATGGATAAATAGGAATTTTATTCATAGTAGAGAAGGGTGAAGAACTTTCCAGCCAAAGGAACACTGTATGTATGTATGGTTTATAAGAGGATGAAATGGAAAAGAGTAGATTGAAGTCAAGTCCTTAGACAGGAAAGACAGAGGAAGAGGGGTGAAGGCCCAACTAAGGGCGCAGTACGGTTGATGTGAAGCAGGAGGTGTAGAAGATGGTGAAGGGAATGAAATCAAAGGATGTGGAAACTGTTAGATGAGTGGGAAGAAGGAAATGGAAGAGTCAAAGCTGCCTGACTTTCTAGTTTTGTGTTTACATTGGGAAACAGTTTCTGGCACATGGCATGTACTCATTAAGAATTTATTGAAGAAATAAGCGAATTGATTACCTTTATATTTTTGTGTTGAGGAATATAATAGCTTATATTCACTTGACATTTACAGATAAAATGATGAAGAGTTTTTTTAATTAATACGGAGTCTGAATTTCTTTATTTTTGAAATTACTTTAGTGCTTGTAGAATTTTAGAATTGGAGGAAGTTAATCTCTAGAGAATAAAAAATGACCCATATAGTGATGATCAAAGTAACATAAGCTGAACATGAACTAAAAACAGAGCAACAATATTTTCTCCACTGCTTTTTGCTTTTATTGCTGCTGTTATCATATGCATAGCTGTTTCTAAGAGATTTTCAGTTTTAGAATAGGTTGAGATTATTTTTTTGAGGGCCATTTGTTCTGTTTATGAACATATTTATGTTGTCTTCAGTGTTAACACAGGTATTTTTATTTAATTAAAAAAGGAAACTAAACCTGTTGTTCTTTTCCCCATTGCATTAAGAAATTAAATGAGCAAGCTGCAGAACTGTTTGAATCTGGAGAAGATCGAGAAGTAAACAATGGTCTGATTATCATGAATGATTTTATTGTCCCATTTTTGCCCTTATTACTGGTGGATGAAATGGAAGAGAAAGATATACTAGCTGTGGAAGATATGAGAAATCGATGGTGTTCCTACCTTGGTCAAGAAATGGAATGTAAGTTTAAACAGTACTAGTCGCATTTGAGTTGTTGAGATTAAAAGCAGTTAGAATTAGATGTTATTTATTCTTGCCATTTTTTATATTCCATAATATTTTCACATCATTAGTTTTTTTCCTTATTGATGTCTGTGCACATTGCTGTTGCCATTTATATTTTTATCTCTTCCCCCAAAATGGCTATTATTTTACGTATCACTGTAAATTAATAAATCATGTTGAGGACAATCATCTGATAATTTCTATCTTTAGTTAAATTTAATTGTTTATATTTGCAGCAAACCTCCAAGAAAAGCTGACAGATTTTCTGCCAAAACTGCTTGATTGTTCTATGGAGATTAAAGGTTTCCACGAGCCACCGAAGTTACCTTCGTATTCCACGCATGAACTCTGTGAGCGATTTGCCCGAATCATGTTGTCCCTCAGTCGAACTCCTGCTGATGGAAGATAAACTGCACACACTTTCCCTAAACATACTGTATAAACTCTTTTTAGTTCTTAACCCTTGCCTTCCTGTCACAGGGTTTGCTTGTTGCTGCTATAGTTTTTAACTTTTTTTTATTTTAATAACTGCAAAAGACAAAATGATTATACAGACTTAAGTCAGACTGCAAACAATAAAGCTGAGAATCGCATGGCACTCAGACTTTGTTTTAACCAGAACTGATGTATAATTACAAATCTGATTTTATTATGGCAAAACTATGCTTTTGCCACCTTTCTGTTACAGTATTACTTTGCCTTTATCTTTTCTTTATCAACAGCTTTCTATTCAGTCTGGATCCTTCCATGACTACAGCCATTTAAGTGTTCAGCACTGTGTATGATACATAATATTTGGTAGCTTGTAAATGGAATTAAAGAATAAAGTTTTATTTATGGCTACCTATGTGTTTGTAAGCAGGTATATTGTATATCAGTGTATTATTTTAATTATAATATATAAATGAATTTTGTCTGGGGATTAAGATTAGGTAATAAATAGATTAACCTTTTAACTTTGCTCTAATGGTAGCACATTGGAAATTTATTAAGTATTTGACACTTAAATATATCAATGTTTTTAACTAAGTTGTTGAACTTAGTATGGCACCTAAACCTGTTTTGAATTCAGTCAGGTTTTCACTGAAGTAAATGGCTGATTTTTAAGTCAAACTACACTGAAACTTGTAACCTTTTCTTAGATTAATCTTATTTTTTTATGTATTTACAAATATAGCAAAGTGATTATTTCGAGAGAAAACTGAAAAAAGTACTTGAATAAGGACTATTTAATTGTGAAATTTAAATATGTATATATACACATTCATATATATACACACACGTGCAACCACATAGATATATTCTTCATAATGGAGGACAATGTTTTGCATTATATAATCATTCTATTTTTGTAAATTGTATACCACTTTAATTGAAAATGTTCTCTACTAATCACTGCTGTGAAATGAAGTTGGTAATGTTTAACTAGAAGTTATGAGTATCTTCACTGCTTTTATTTACCTCCTTTTCAAAAAGGATAAAGCTGTAGAACATTTTGTAGATGGAACTGCTATTTAAGATCAATGAAGTAATATTGTGAATGAAAATCAAAATCAATGCTTTAAAGGTAATCATGTTACCAACAACCTATTTTTGAATTTATAAAAATTTCTTTATAAATGAAACTTAGTATATAGTAAAATATATCATTACAATATGTGTATGTTTGTTATAGCGTCGCCAAAACTAGTGTTCTTTATAAGTGCCTCTCACAAAAGATCCTAGAGGAGGAAGAAAAAAAATTAAGCTAGTATTTGATGCTCTTTGAAAAGGTATTGATGTACTGTTGAGATGTTGATCACAAGGAATTGGCTATTACTATTCCCCTTGTAAAGTTAGGTTCTGTATATTGTGTACCTATCAAAATGTGTTTGGGTTTAGATTTTAAAACTGTTGAGCAGAATTCTGCATTGGTTTTCAAGTTTTGTTAAAAGTTTAAAAACTTTATATGTACCATCGCAGCTTTTGTAAAGTATCTTCAATATTTTCTGATATTCTACCATAATTTAAAGTTGTTTGTGTTTATGTGAATAACTGACTCCTGAGACACAAAGTGCTCAGATGCCACGTGGAAATTATTTCTTTCAAAAAGCACATCCAGGGAATCATGTGACTCCTGTGCTGAAGGTAAGTATTACTGTATTTTCTTTGTACTTAAAAACCAAGTTCTTGGCCAGCGCGGTGACTCATGCCTGTAATCCTAGCACTCTGGGAGGCCGAGGCAGGTGGATCGCTCAAGGTCAGGAGTTTGAGACCAGCCTGAGCAAGAACGAGACCCCGTCTCTACTAAAAAAAATAGAAAGAAATTACCTGGACAACTAAATATATAGAGAATAAATTAGCTGGGCATGGTGGCACATGCCTGTAGTCCCAGCTACTCGGGAGGCTGAGGCAGGAGGATCGCTTGAGCCCAGGAGTTTGAGGTTGCTGTGAGCTAGGCTAATGCCACGGCACTCACTCTAGCCCAGGCAACACAGTGAGACTCTGTCTCAAAAAAAAAAAAAAAAAAGAATTACAACCTTTCTAATCAGTGACCTATTTGCAAATTCAAAAATAAGTACCTTTAATCTGAGACCCTTACAGAAGCAAGTTAACTTGAAGACTTTTATGGTTTTCAATACATTAAGATTTTATGAGTATTGTATGAAACATTTATGTCCTTATTTTAGTTAAATAATTTTTAGGGAATATTCGATGTGTGCAAAATGCAATTTAAAAACTGGTGGTTGAAAGAATAGTAAATGGTGTTGTAACCCTAACAGCATGTATTAGCTTTATATTTCAATTTACTCTCAAAATCCAGATGCATACATTTCTCAAAAAATTTGAAGTCTTTGGTCAGAATATACATGTTAGAGAGAGTAAAACACATTTAATTATTTTGATAGTATACATTTAGTTTAAGAACACAAAATGAATAATTTATAATCTTGGTATTTAAATTAAAAGGTATAATTTAGACAAGATTTTACATGTGCTCATTGAATTTACTGATAAATATAACTTTTTAGTCCTAGTGGAATCAAAATTTCTAAATTCACCCATATATTTCTTTTTGCCAGTTCATCAGAAATAGTCAAAGATTTTAGATGGAAGAAACTTTAGATAGTCAAGGTATTTCTGGTACGAAGGTTGTTTTGTTTATTAAAGCATTGATCTGTCCCCCAGACCTTGTGTCCTCCCTCCTCGTTATATCCCACCTATTCAGAAAGCATTTGCTTTTTAAGAAAGGACCAAGGACAGGAACTCGCTGAAAACACCTTTGTCATGTGGAACTTGGGCTCATTGTCTCAGCCATCAGCTTTTCAACATCCTCACAAATCTACTGAAAACTGAAGAATTGTCCAAGTTGTCACAGACCGGAGACAAAGCCCTTTTGCACGTTCCCAATTCATGCACAGTGCCTTTGACATGCTGCAGAAGATGACAGAAGCAAAGCACTCGAAAGCGAAGAGCTGGCCGGGCTGGGCTGTCTGCAAGCCCACTGCCACATAGCCGGACAAATTGGTCATATTCTGTGATTAGACATCTAAAGACATTATGTGTACTGGAGCATTTGAGACACAATGACATTTCAAAATAAAATCCAAATGAGCTTTTTATTTGACAACCCAGAGTCATGGCGCAGCCACACATTTCTGCTACCTTTCGGCCTCCGCTTCTTGGCCCCATAAACCATGCGGTCGCAACGCAGCCAGCTGAAGATAACATTTCTGCTGCGCCGCAAGGTTTTTAGTTTCTTTAGTATTTGGAAATGACAATTCACTTGTGACCTCAAAAACAATTGATTTGTGTCCATGCTGCTTTGCAAGGAATGTCTACAGACGAAGTGCGGCGTCTGATTCCAGATATATCAATTTCTTGAGGATCTTTGGGGAATTACTCCATTAGGCCAGCAGACATCCTCATCTATGTACTTTACATCCTGGTTCCTGCTGTTGCATATGGGGCGACTTTTTCTTCTTCTTTTTTAGGTAATATTCTCAAAGGACATAACCACATCATTCCATCAAGTTTACTTCATAGTCTGTGTCCCTGCTTTACTCTTTGCATTTGTTTCTTGAGCACAGCAGTTTATACCACGCGTAGGTTTTGGGTTTTCTGACTTTTGTTCTTTTATAGCTTTGTTGGAGCAAGTCCAATTTATGACATCATTAGCAATGTATCAGCTCCGGGACGCACCTTCTGTGGGTCCATTTAATTTTCTGTGCTACTTTCGTGTTAGCGTCAGCAGAAAATATTTGCACATTTCTAACAACTGACATATATTCAGCCGCGTTTCTCATTTATTTCTACCATTAACAAGAACAACGAAAGAAAATGAAGTAACAGCAGCACAAGAAAAACCTGAAAATGAAGCTAGTGGTGAAATTTATAATTTTTTTCCCAAAACTTTGTCCACCTAGCTGGGAACAGCATAGGACATAATACTCCCTTAATTATTTTGCCTTCTGTAAACCATTATCCATTTGCATCCTAATCCTTACACAATGTTCGCACAAAACACCTGCTGTGCAAGTAGCATTATGATTTTTAAGAAATGCGTGTGACTGGGCATATCCTGTTGTCAAGAACTGTGTCCTACTCGTGGATGATTTCCCTTACAGAACCTTGGTGAGTTTTCTCCCTCATCTTCAGGGCTCAGCTTGGACAAAAGTAGAGCTTCTGAGAATCTTCCACACCTGGTTCCTCTCTTGTGGTTGTTAAAGATGTCAGTGTTGTCATCCTTTGCGGTGAGGCCAGTGCAGGCAAGAGCACGTATCAAACCCTTCCGAGTTGCCAGAGATGGAGCCGGGTGGTGGAGAAATGAGAGTAAGGTAATGAGGGCAGGTGAGCAGATGGAGAATGGAAACGCAATGCAAAAGTGTTTTAACAAAGTGATGGAGAGACTTCCCAGAGAACCCAGGGCAAATTAGATCTCTTACCAGGTAGGGAAGCAGGGGAAGAGGACTCTGGCTGCCGAGAATGAGTCAGTAGATGTAGAGAGTTATCTGGGAATGAAGAAAAGCTTAGTATGATGGGGCTGAGACTCCATACATGTGGTAAGAGGTGAGGCTGGATAAGTAGGTAAAGGCCAAATCACATGACCTGTGATGAAGCTGGAGCTTTATTCCGTAAGCCACCAAAACCCTCACTTACAAGAACTAGCTGTGGGATGAGACCTCACAAGTAGAGAATATTAACATGGGCCACTTGGCCTCTGCTTCAAGGTCTCTGCAAAAACAAAGTGACATGTCACCAGAATTCCTCTCTGCCGTGCAGGTTGTGCTAGGATGTGCATATTTCATCTGAGAGTGTCTGAAAGTCACCCCCTCCTCCACTCTAGAACAATATACATGACAGAAAGGTTTCCTTATGGTGACCTCATGCCATTTTGAGAGAAAAGAAAAATTTTAGGTTAGCTACTGCCTTGCACATAAGCACCAAGCAACCAAATGTGCAAATTTAGAATGAGGCCTCCTTGGGCTGGCCCTAAAGTACCCTCCTGCCCTAGAGAGTTTATGGCACTGCCAATGCAGAGAACGTTATTTATCATACAGGACCAAAAGGGAGCTGTTTATTTAGTAGAAATAAGGTCTGCTGGTTACAAGAATGGAAAGGAGAGTAAAACTAGATTACTATTAGGAATTACACCCAAAAAGTGCACATTAAAACGTGACTACTGGGTGTATCTCAGGTCAGAAAGCCAAGAATAAATAGCTGAGTTCCATCTTTCTTCCACGTCGTATCCTTTCAATTCACTCTCCTCTGCCTGCTCTCTCGCCTGAGCATATACTCTGGGTTCCTTACAGTCTACCTTTAGGCCAGTGGTTTTTAATTATTTTGGAACAAGAACTTTTGTGTCAGTAGAGGATGCTTTCAGTTGCAAACAACAGAAACCCCAATTCAAACCGACCCTCAGGGTGGGAGAAGTGCTTGGCTTGTTTAATTTGAACGTCGCACGGGAGGACAGTCCTGGTTCATGCATCCGCAGCCAGAATGTTATCAAAGACCCACCGGTCTCCTTCTGTCTTCTCATTTTGCCCCCAGAGCTTTATATTACACTGAGTCTGTCCCCTGGCCCCTGTCATGGTCATAGGGAGGCTGCCTCAAGTGATGGGGACTGTGAAAATCCTTGTTGACCGGTGGAGAGGGGCATTTGCCCTGACAACCAGTTAATAGAAGTTCCTGTTTTCCTTGATGGGACCATCTTGAGCCAATTCCTATAGTCAGGGAAATGCCGTGGCGGATTGGTCTGGACTGAGATTACCAAAGCCCATCCATTAGGAAAGTGGGGTGGGGGTGTCTCCCTGACTGAGCGCTCTTTGCTGGGAAGGGAAGCAGTGAATGTTGGGGAGAACGTTAACATGTCTACTCCAGAACTCTGGGAATCTGAAAAGCTGTGTACTATCTCCCTATGTGTTAATTTTGCATTGGATTTTGAGGAGAGTCACTAACCCATTGAGGACTGTCACTCTTTATTTTTAGCTTCATTTAGGTATAATTGATCAATAAAAATTGTATTCAAGTTGCACAATGTGATGTTTTAATATACACATATTAATACATTGTGAAATGATTACCACAATCAAGCTAATAAACATATCTACAGTTTACAAAAAGGTAAAAGCTAAGGAACCTCCTTGTTTGTGTGTTGAGAATGCTTAAGATCTCTTTTAGCAAACTTCAAGTGTATAATACATTGTTGTTAGCTGTAGTCACCATGCTGTGCATTAGATCTCCAGCACTGCCCATTCATCTGTTAAAAAAAATTGAAAAAAAAAAGATCTCCAGGACTTACTCATAACTGAAAGTTTGTACCCTTTGGCCAACTTCTCCCACACCTTGACCCCTGTTGGTAACCACCCTTCTACTCTCTGTGAGTTCAACCTTTTATAGACTTCACATACGTCAGATCAGGCAGTATTTGTCTTTCTGTGCCCGGCTTATTTCACTTAACAGAATGTCCTTCAGGTTCTTCCACCTTGTCACAAATGGCAGGATTTCCCCCTTTTTATGGCTAAATAATATTTTGTTGTGTAGGTACTGCATTATCTTTACCCACTGATGGACACTCAGGTTGATTCCGTGTCTTGATTGTTGCGAATGATGCTACAGTGCACGGGCGGTGCAGATGTCTCCTCGACATACTGGTGTCATCTACTTCGGGTACATACCCGGTACTGGGATTGCTTCCTCATACGGCAGTTCTAATTTTAATGTTTTGAGGACCCTCCATACTATTTTGCAGAATGGCTGCACCATTTTACATTCCCACCAATAGTGTATGAGGGTCATTCTTTATCTTAGAAAAATAACATTGCTTCCCAGAGGCAGAGAGACACCTGATTCCTGGGTTTCAGCATCCTCCTATATGGTTTGTCCATTCAGGAAGTACAGTGATCAGACACAGGAGATAAATTGTGGTTTTAAGTTCTTATTTTTTTATAACTTTTATGGGTGATCTAGAGAGAGGCCAAGTAATAATATATGAACAATTAATTTTAAACATTCAGCTCATTCCTTAAAAAATGTATAACCCAAAGGTTTTCTTTTTCCCCATTGAGAAAGAAGGGCAAAGAAACATGGTTTCCCTCTCCTGTGCCTCGTGTGCTGTTATCTTCTACCATGTCTTTGAAACATCATCCTCTCCTCTGCTGCCATGAATCTTTCCACAGGCCACAAGGTACCAAGAGTAAGGTGACGCAGGGGGCAGGCTCCCGTTGTGGGCCCAGGTGAGCCTCTTCAGTAGAACTCTCCTCCCAACTGGAAAATATGAACAAGCAAAGATGCACACGGGCATCTTATTTTGAAATTTTAAAAGAAATGGTTTTCCAGAGATGCTGGGTAGGTTTAGCAGCCGTTCTGCCTGGAGGAAGGCAAGGGTCTTCACCTCTGAGGAGCCCGTTGGCATTGTCTATCCACGTGCTGATCAGGTTTAAGTAAACCCTGCATTAAAAGCAACGAGGAAAGACACTGGCAAAGCCAGAGTGCCGTCGCCTCACTCCCCGTCGCCACCTTGAAGCCTCTTTTGGAAACACGAGGCCCAGAAAGAATTGGAGATGTTGCCAAGACCACCCGTAACCACCAGCCACGTGGGGCCGGGGTCCTGTTTCTTCGCCCGCTGCAGCCCAGACCGCAGGCACGGTTCTTGATCTGGACAGGGCGCCGGCTCACTGAATGCTAGTTTCCCTTTCCGTTTACGTTAAATCTCAATAGTAACACTACTGAAAAGAAAAAAAGGCAGCTGTGGCTTGGGTCCTGCTCATTCCACTTAGAACTTTCCCCAGGTGCAACCCCCTTGAACAATGGCTGCACGCTTGCTCTCTTCGCGTTGCTGACTCGAAAACCCACTATTCACTTTCCCCTTCGGCTGGATACCGTGGGTGACGCAGACTTTTTTAAAGGGTAGTTTTCAGATATTTAGCCCAACTTCTTAGCCACAAGAAACAAAGTCATAAGGATCCTTATGGGGTTACTAAAATGACATTTTAGCCCCAATGACAAAGCCACTCAGCCAACTAACGGAGACCTGTCACAGGTTGGTTCTGAGAAGGGCCCAGCTGAAACCCTCGCGTGTCCCGCTCCGCCTGAGCGTGGGTGCGCGCGTGAGCTTCCGCTGGCGCTGCTCACGCCCAGTCCTGCAGGACTGTGCGGGTCAGGTGGCTCCTTTGCTGTGAGTGTGAGGACGCTGGGTGCCTGCACCTGCGCAGGGAGCTGGTAAAAGGCCTGACTCTTGGGGGTGGGGGTGGCAGCTTTCTTACTCCTCCAGCTCAGCCTCCAGCCTGCAGTGCCATAATTATGACGTGGCAAAGTCTGGGTCCCAAGCTGCATCTCGGTTAGGCTACATTCACTGAAGAAGGTGGGGGAGCTCAGCCGCACACAAATTACTTTTTCCGTGGCTTTTTCTGCATCCACCCAGGACTTAATTGCTAATGCCACCTCCCTCCGCGGGGGATGAGGTGGGAGAAGGATGATGAGAAAACACTGCCAAACGTTTGCTGCAGTGCTCAGGGTCACAAATGCCTTCGCCCCTTCGTGACGGCTTATTTACCCACAGCCCGCCGTATTCCAGAAAGGACTTTAAGCTGCTCAAGAACTTGAATAAAGAGTTAGAGTTTTAAAAGCAATTTCTCAAAGTCCTCTGGCTCTTTCCATGGGCTGGGCTGAACTTTGAGTGATTCACCCGTAGTCTGAAGTCCTATAAACAAGTACCCTAAGCTGAGATCTACAAAATGTTCTACATGCAATTCTAACGGAGAGAGTGTATTGTATTCTCCACCGATTGGGCAGTGTGTTTTCCCAGGGAGACAGCATGAAGCAGGCACCTGCATCCACTTTATTCTTTTCCTCTTTGCGAGTTTTGCACCGGCTGTCAGCCTGTTTGTGAACTCTGGCAGGACATGGAGGTCAGGCTGTGCCAAGCACCTTGAACCCTCATTATCTTTAATTAGTGTTTAGGAGGTTAATCGGTGGTGAAGCTCATCTTTCTTTAATTACTTCAACAATTCAATCAGGGGGTCCTTACAGCCAGCTTTGAATTATTCTGTTTGTTTGGATGCTTATTTGAATTTGTTAAGTTGGATGTTTACTGCCCAGACCCTATCTGCATTGAAGGAGGGGCTGGGAGAAGAGGAGAGACAGTATGGGGAAAGTTATTATTATTATTTTTGCAATTCACTTGCAGCCTAATGAGCCTATAAAGTTCGCTATTTTAAAAGAGCGTAACAGTCATGAGAGAGATGTCAGTGATTTCAAACGTGATCCAAATCTTAATCTCCAATAAGCAAATTTGTTTTATTTTTAATATAAGCACAAGTTCATATTCAAAGAACCTAACTGAATGAAAAATACCATTAAGTTCCTACCCCATGTCTTTACCTTTACATATTAGGTGCTTGTCAAGTCACGTTTAATTTTCAGTGTTTTACCTGATAAAGTTACCAACCTTGGGAAATTATATTCCGGCATGGAAGCCTTCCTTGTTCAAAACTGCTTCTTAATGCTCTGCTGACATGTCCCTTTGCTTCTTTCTAGCACCTTGTGCTATTTCTCTCCTGCATTTATTATCTGTGACCATCAAACACCTTAAAGATTACCTATCTTTGCCTTTTAATAAATACCTTTCCCGTTCTCCCTTTCTTTCCTCCTTCATTACTTCCGTACACTTGTCCTTTAAATGAGCCATTGTTCTCATACATCATGGAATGGTGAACTTTGGCTAAAATTATGGTTTCCACTGAACAGGAAATTAGAACAACTCTCAGTACATTATGGTCTGAGAAGTTTCTACTCTTCTTTGGCAAAGTCAGGATGTTGACGTGGTCGTCGTGTGGCCCTGGACGTTCTCCTTTTTAAAAAGAAAATTCCTTAGACCAGGTCCTGAAAGGTCAGCAGGCCAGCTCCTCCCTTCCCCTTCTAGGAAGGAGCGGAGTCTTGGGATGGCTCCGAGGTTGTGCTGGCAGGAGGAAGACAACGGGCTGGTGGCCTTGCATTTCCATCGTTGTCTTTGCTTTTGTATGTGAGCCCAGGTTGCATTTACTCCTTCATCTCTTCATTCCTTCAGTCCCTCAACAAGTAGTTCTTGACTATCTGCTAGGTACCAGGCATTGTTTTTGGTGCCTACCCTCACAGAACTTACATTCGAGTGGAGAACGCAGACAATAAACATGAACTAGTGAAAAGTATGATATAGAAAAACAAAGCTGGGCATGGGTATAGAGGGTAATAAAGAGGGGAGGGTTTTTTTGTTTGTTTTGTTTTTTGAGACAGAGTCTTGCTCTGTTACCCAGGCTAAGTGCAGTGGCCTGATCATAGCTCACTACAACCTGAAATTCCTGGTCTCAAGTGATCCTCCTGCCTCAGCCTCCCAAGTAGCTGGGACTACAGGCATGGGCCACCATGCCTGGCTAATTTTCTCGCTGTTTTGCACAGGCTGGTCTTAAACTCCTGATCTCAAGCGATCCTCCTGCCTCAGTCTCCCAAAGTGCTGGGATTATAGGTGTGAGCCACTGCACCTAGCCAAGGGAAGGTTTTATAGTAAGCTTGTCTGAGTGAGCCAAGGGAGAGAGCTGTGTCCATAGGAAGTACATCCCAGGCAGAGAAAAAGCAACTGTGAAGACTTTCAGGTGGGAAAACATTTAGAGTATTCCAGGAACTGCAGGGAAGGCCATGTGGCCGGAGCAGAATGAGAGACCGGCAGCATAGCAGGAAATTGTGGTTGAGAGGAAGCCAGGGTCTTTGCACGTATTGTATGATTTTGAGCAGATAAATGGCATGGTCCTATCTGTGGATGGAGAATTTTAACAGCTTTCTGCTTATAAAACTGCATCTTTGTGATTAACGCAGTGCTTTACCGCTGTGGTGTTTTGTTTTGTCCTTTCCCCAAATTCCCCTATTTGTAAATGCGCGGAGTCTGAATTATTCCTCACGTGGTCACCCGGGCCTTTTCAGCCCACCACATAGCATTTTGCCTGGGGCCTCTCCGGGTCAGCCAGGTGCCCTGCTAATTCATCTGTTCCTAGCAGCCCCGTGACTCCAACCTGACCTTTTCATAGGCTCATCAACAGGACCACGGAGCTAGCCTTCTTTGAGAGAAGCCTCTCTACCTCATTGCACGTCGTGGAATGAGGTAATGGTTTCCATATGTGCCGAGGCTGTCATTCTACTTCTCTTTTGCCTGCTCAGCTAACGAGGTCAGAACGGCTCTGCCTGGGCTGGGCAGCCTCCCCTGGGGTAGTGCGCCTGCAGGAAACACAGGAGGGAGTCACCCACCCCCTTAAACAAAGCTTGGCGATATAGCCTTTCTTAGCACTGCTTAGAAAGGGATATCTGATAAAAGCCATTCTCACTGGTGTTAGATGATATCTCATTGTGGTTTTGATTTGCATTTCTCTGATGATTAGTGACATTGAGCATTTTTTCATGTTTATTGGCCATTAGTCTTATCTTTTTTTGAAAAGTGTCTGTTCATGTCTTTTGCCCACTTTTTAATGGGGTTGTTTGATTTTTTCTTGCTGATTTTCCTGAGTTCTATATAGATTCTGGTTAACAGCCCTTTATCAGATGTGTAGCATGCAAATATTTTCTCCCATTCTGTATGTTGGCTGTTTGCTCTCATGATAGTTTCCTTGGCTGTGCAGAAGCTTTTTCATTTGATGAGGTCCCATTTATTTATTTTTGTTATTGCTATGATTGCCCTTGGGGTCTTCATCATAAATTCTTTGCCTAGGCCAATGTCTATAAGAGTTTTTCTAGCATTTTCTTTTATAGTTTCATGCCTTAGGTTTAAGTCTGTTATCCACCGTGAGTTGATTTTTGTGAGAGATGAGAGGTGTGGATCCTGTTTCAGTCTTCCACATGTGGCTATCCAATTTTCCCAGCACCATTTATTGAATAGAGATTCTTTTCCCTGGTGTATGTTTTTGTCTGCTTTGTCAAAAATTAAATGGTTATATGAGGATGGTTTTATATCTGGGTTCTCATTTCCATTCTATTGGTCTATGTCTCTGTTCTCGTGCCAGTACCATGCTGTTTTAGTTACTATAGTCTTGTAGTATAGCTTGAAGTCTGGTAAATTGATGCTTCCCAATTTGTTCTTTTTGCTTAAGATTTCTTTTGCTACACGGGGTCTTCTCTGGTTCCATATGAAACGTAGAATTATTTTTTCTAGATCTTCCAAAAATGATATTGGTATTTTAATAGGGATTGCATTGAATTTATAGATCACTTTGGGTAGTATAGATATTTTAACAATGTTGATTCTGCCAACCAGTGAGCATGGTATGGTTTTCCACATGTTTATGTCCTCTGCTGTTTCCTTCCTCAGTGTTTC
>CAUYRB010058079.1:0-10448 GCA_963574695.1 Propithecus perrieri | reverse complement strand
CCCTGCCCCTGTGTGCTCTGCTCATGGCTCACTGGGCCCAACAGCTGCGTCCTCGCAGGCACCTGGGTCCCCAGCGCGGCCTTCCCCACCCGCCTCGGACATGGGTGCAGGTGACTGTCAGGACTCAGGATCTGTGGGTGGCCTGACGTGCGCCACAGGGGACAGAGCCAGCCTGGGAAAGCTTTAGATCCTGCCCAGTAGAAGCACCTGAGGGTGGCTGTGTGACCTCACCAGGGAGGTTCATTTGAATGAAGGCACAACAATGCGGTTTCTCTAAGAACTTGGCTCTGAGAGTTGGATTTGTGTCCAATAATTAGTGGTTACAAACATTGTTGTGGCGAACAACTGTAAGTGTGCCGGGTGTGTGTGGACAAGGGTCTCTGCACCAGGCAAGTGTGTGGATTTCATCAGTTTCCCAATATCCAGTCCTTTTCAGTATCAAATCATAATTCCCTGAACTGTCAAAATGTAATCAGAGGGCTCGTGTGCTACCTCTACGCAATAGACTTGAGAGCAGAGCTCACCTCATGTTTCTTTCCACCACTCTGACCAGCATCTGTTCCAAAGAGTGATTCTTTCCTGACCCTAGGAAGGGAGTGACCACGAGCACACAGAGGATGACCCCCAACTCATGCCGTGGACACGCCGTGTGCCGAGAATTCAGCTGCGTGGTTTTAAGTCACTGGTTTGGGCCATTTGCTACCAGCAGCACATACATTATCCTGACTGATGCAGAGTAGAAATTGCATCTCCGGCCCTGGCAGAGATGCCAACACGTGTTCTGCACTGTGTGAAATTCTACATTCCCACCAGCACTGGGGCGACAATGCAGAGTAAGGTCCCAGCTGCGCCACAGCAGGTGGACCCTAAGGAAGGCAGGTGCAGTCAGATAGGTAGGAAAACACTCACCCTGCTGGGGATGTGGGCAACAGTGTCCTCACTGATGTGTGACTCTCCTCAAACTGTCACCCACGTTCCCCACAGGAACCTGGGCCTGGTGCCCTCACCCCATTGCTTCTGATTCTCATCCTCTCCCCTTGCTCTCCCTGCACCCCTTGCTCAGGTCTAGGACCTGGGTGTCAGTGAATAGCTGTGACCATCTATCCAGAGGTAACAGCTACAAGGATTTGAAACTGAGTCCCCAGTTGTACCCATGAGATGACGTCTGGGCTCTACCCATGGTCTCTTTCCCTGTCCACCTCACTCACACAGGGGGCAACAGCTAGGGGTCAAGGGGAGTGGCCCCTGCCCCTGGAGGACACAAGGTGCCCCTTTCTCTCTGGTACCAGGAGTCCTGTGGGCTGTGACCTCAGAGCCTGCACCGTCTGTCACCCTGTCCTGTGTCTGAGGCTTGGTGCTCACTCTGGGCTGACTCAGGGGTCCACGCTGCCTGGAGATCTGGTCAGAATGTCCTTCATGCCTCTCCTTGGAGCATCAGCAATGCAGCTGCTGTGATGCGAACTAGAGCCGTCAGCTTCTGGGAGCAGCCCTGAGCTGTGACGATGGCCAGTCCTCAGCCCTCAGGCTCCCGACTGGTCCTGGGGTCCTTGTTGAGCAGCTCAGCTCCTGCTCGAGGTCCTGAGGGAGGAGAGAGACCCACCCTTTTCTCCCAGCCCAGCCTGCCATGTCCCTGTCCTGCCTATGTCTGTGACTCAGCTGTCACTTCTGTCTTCAGCCCCTGAGTGAGGGAGGCCCATCTAGGGTCTGAGCATCTGAGGAAGCCCCTCAGTTGATCTCAGCCAGGTCAGCCCCACATAGCAGCACCCCTTGCTCCTCCGGGCTGAGAACCCATCCTGGGGGAAATGGTGGAAAGAGAAGAAAGTGAGCTGGGGTTCTGAAAGGACCAGTGGTAAAAAAAAAAACACAACTCAGAGAGGCCTAGGGTCCAGGCTCAGATCAGCTCCAGCCCCTCTGCCCATCTTCCCCAGCACAGACCCCTCACTTCCCACCCCTGTCTGTTCCCAGGACTCCTCCAGGGGCGTTTATTAATAATTTCAGGACAAACATGTTCAAACATAGAATGAATATGACCTAAACACAGACCAGATATAATTCTGGATATAATTATATCCTGAAAAATGCCTGATATAATAACTCAACATAATTCAACACCAATCTGTGATTTTTAAAGCATGAGAAAATAAGACAGAAGGTTCCTATTGAGGAGGGGGTGGATGGGTGTAGAGCCGGCAGCTCCTCCTTAGGCAGAGCTGGGGGGTCCTGGCTGCAGAAAACTCATTTCACAAACCTCAGCATCCTTTCACGATAAAACAGTCAGCAGACTATGATAGAAGGAAACCACCGCAGTCTAGTAATGGCCACGCACGACACACACACTGTGACTCCCAAAGAGGAGTCACAGCACCTGGGAAGCCTGCCCTGGCTCTGGAAGCA
Organism: Propithecus perrieri; assembly: GCA_963574695.1. Lineage (NCBI taxonomy): Eukaryota > Metazoa > Chordata > Mammalia > Primates > Indriidae > Propithecus > Propithecus perrieri. Next base: position 8,054 of record CAUYRB010058079.1, on the reverse strand, counting down.
CGTGCTGCACAGTTGGGAACACTGCTCTTCCTCATTGCCAAGTGACACAGAAGGATGCCAGGTTTGCAGAGTCCCGGGGCAGAGCAGTGTTCCAAATGCTGTCCCTGAGGACACTCCTGCCACTGGAGCCACGCAATCCTATGCCAGTCACCTGCATATGGAGTGTTTGGAAACTGACAAGGCAAGGTTGACCCTCAGGGCAGTGGGGAACGATACGCCACTCACAAATAAATTCTGGAATGCAACTGGGCCCCCGCAGAGACCCAGCTTCTGACCGCGGGACAGTCAACAGGGCACGTGGCCGGATATGGGCAACAGTAGCTGGGTTTCTGGGGAACCTAAGCTAAGACAGCGGGAAAGCCAAGGACCCCAGGTCTTCTACCCAGCGAGACGGCTGCTGCGCATGCGCTGGACGTGAGGGGAAAGGGAGGCAGGGAGGCACTCAGGCCTCCACGTCCCCAAATCCCTTCACCAGGCTTTCTGCCTGGGTCTCCCAGGTTCTAAAGGGGACCTTCTGAAGGAACTACAAATCCCAGAGCTGAGAAGGGAGGGGCAGGCCCTGCAGGGCCGCCTTCCTACAGTGACATCTCCGGGACACTAGAGGGTGCTGTGAGCAGAGCCCTGGATCCAGTCGCAGCTGGGAAATGACACTCCAGGCCCTGGGTCCCATGAACACGTGGTCACTGCTGTGTGACAACCCAATAGCTGGGGCTTGGCCAGGAGAGTCCCCTGGGAGGGAGCTCATTTGCATGAAAGCCCCACCCCCGGGGCGGGAGAAGTTACACTGAGGGTGTGGGGCTCGCTCTGCTGGGCGCGGTCTTGGACAGACTGCAGATGACATGAGGGGCCCTGAGACACCCCTCCTGGAAGGGGACAGGCTCCACCACTGGGTCTTGCAGGTTTTGAAAATAAAAACAGGGCGGGACACAGCAGGTCTGCTTGGTTTTTGGTGTCCCCCACCCACAGGTACTCCAGAGTCTTGGGACATCCCGTTCCAAGCGTATGCAGAGGCATCCGGGCAACAGCCTGTCTTTGAAAAAGAGGGACAAATAAAGAGAAAAAAACGAAGAAAACTAAGCTTCCAGCCCACCATGCCAGTGCCCACGATAGGATGATGCCAGGATCACAGACCAGAACATGGAGGTCGCCGGTTCCAGGTCCCAGGTTCCAGCCATCCTGTGTGTAGCGGCCTTTCTGCCCTAACCCCAGGCCCTCACCCAGGGGGCAGGATTCTCTCTGGGAAGACGGGTGAGGTTCAAGGGGAGAGCAGGAGATTCAGGGAGTCCAGGAGAGGGAGGAGGAGGAAGCCCTGCTGGGAACACGGTGCAGCCTCCCGGTCACAGCCAAGGAGGTCGGGTGGTCTGGCCCCTTCGGCCACGTGGTGAGGGTGGTGGGTTCTGGGGTCCGAGTGTGCTGCAGCAGTTGCCACAGGAACCGGCCAGAACACAGCAGATTCTGCTCCTCCTGTGCCCAACCCATAAACCAAAATCCCAAGTGGAAAAGAGTGGCCTCCTTTTTTGCTTTCCTAAAAAGGCTTTTGAAAGAATTCACCAATTGTAAACCGTCCAGTTTATTATGGTTATTTTTTAGATGGCTACAAAGTGTGAGATCTCCACTTAGACTAGCTGTCCTGGCGGAAGACAGACAACAGGGCCTCTGCTTGTTGTTTGTTTCTTTGTTTCCTTCCTTTTTTTTAAAGAAGAAAGCACATAGGTTGATTGGTGGGATAGGGACTTGCTAGAAGCTTCTACTTTTAAAAGTGTTTCCACCCCCCAAAAAAACCGTGAAAACAAATTTTCAAATCCAAACAATAATAAAACCACTTCTTCCTACAATGACGGACACAGAAACGTGTCATGTTCACAAAAGGTCCTTTTGGGAAAGGGCAAAGTGTGGGATCGTTCTGGTCACTGACTTGAAATGAATTTTTATTTTGAGTTTGGTCTTTCCTGTCTTATGGAATAAAAAGTTTGGCATTTTTATAGCATGAAACTACGATTGGGAAAGGCGGGGGTAGAGGGGTAGGTGGGGCTGAGGAGAGCAGGGAGATGCCCTCCCCCAGCTCCTGGGCAAGGACACCTCATTCCTGCTTGCATGACACCTGGCATCTCCCACCTGCAGCGTGGCTCTCTCAGCGTCTGGGAGGAGGGGATCCCACCCCATCCTCATGCCTAGAGAGTTATTGTCCTCCTGGGAGGAGTGGAGGAAGTTCCCTCCTAGCTCTCCGTCATCTCCAGGGGTGCCTGGAGGGTTGCCAATGCCGCTCATGTTGTTAGGAGAGTGTTTTGGAATGCATCTGTCGTCTGACCCCCAAGGCCCACTCACAGGGAGTGCTGCCCAAGCCGCCCATCGGGCTGTATGAGCCAGGACCCCTCGGGAAACTGACCTGCTGCTTCTGGAATTTGTTGAATCCATGGGACTGCGCATGAGGGGTGTTCCTGGGGGGCTGCCACCACCAGGGGGTCCCACATATGTACCAGGTGACGAGGAGAAGTATGGAATTGAGTTAGCACTGGTAGGATTGGGCCAGGGTCTGCCAAATCATGGGCCCATGTTAATCCAGGTATGACAGGGCCCGAGGAGCAGGGTAGGGGTCTCATGCCACTGCCATGATTCTGTGGGCCGGGACCCACAGGCCCCATGCCTCAGGGAGGGCTCATGCTCTGCATGGACCCTCCCAGGCTTGGGTGGCCCTGCTGTCCTGTGGGACCCACGGAACTGGGCAGCAGCGGCTGTGTCCCAGGAACTCCTCTTGGAGCCTGGTTCCCTGTTCTGACCTGGGGCCCTGAGCCGCCTGTGCGCTGTGGCGACATACAAGGCTGACTGTGGCTCCCACCATGCTGCCAGCATTGTGAGGCGGAGGGCTGTGACTCTGGAGGATCCTAAAAGAAACCTGCGGGATGGGGTCTCCCTGCATCCCATCACTGGGAGGGACGTTGCCAAGCACGGGGCTCGGGACAGCTGCTGCCCTGTAATCGTGAAAGGCTTTTGCTTCCCATGAATGTCCACAAGTGTCTCTCCTTTCAGGAGCTGCACAGAAAAGGTCCCCAAATCCCCACCACCATGAGGACAAAAGCCCAGGTGGTTCCCCAAGGTGACGTTTCTTTCCCATCGAGTCTCCAGTAAGAAGGTCTGTGCAGATTCCTGTGTTCCTGCGTGCAGTAAATACTCATAGACATAGAAAGACAACTTGTCCGGAGCCTGCGTGTCCAAGGACACTGAGGAACCTTTGCTTGTGGCAAACAAGGTCTTCAGGGAAGAGGGCGCACAGCCTCACAGCTGTGGAACCCCTGGAAGCTCAGGCTCTCCCAAGCTGCCCCCTAGCTCCCGGGCCCTCCCCTGTACTCCCCTCCCACCAGGGCCGGCTCCTTGCTCTTTCCGACTGTCACAGAGTCAGCCCAGACCGTGCCCCAGAGCCCTGAACTGCCCCAGGCAGGCTGGACCTGGGGTGCTGCCACCACCACCTGCCAGCTGCTGGCTGGTCTGTCCACTGGCTCTGCCTGTGACGCCCTCTGTGCCTCTGGCATCGCTGCTGATGGTCCACGTGGAGAGGCTCCAACACAACACTTAAAATGTGGGGGACACAAACATTCAGCAAGGGGAATCCAGAATTGCCCGAGTGGCTACAGAAGGGTGCCATTTGAGAGCACTGCCACCATGGGGCTACATCCTGCCCTGGGAAACAGAGCCCTCATATCTCCACAGCTGGGATGCCCCACTGACATCCACAGTGTTCACCTGGAAGGTACAGTGACATAGCCCTGGCTGTTGCTGTCCCAAAGGTGCTATGGGAGCCGCCACCAGCACCATGTTCAACAAGCAGCGAAGGCCTAACTTCAGCTTGAGATGTGCTTTCCTATTAAGTGTTAACCAAACCTGATGCGTAAATGCATCTTGACTTCTGTGGCTGAAGCTCTGCTGCCTGACTTAGTCAATGAAAATACTCTCACATGCATGACAACGGTACAGCTCAGCATTTTCATTGATCTGTCTTAAATATGAGACTTTGACAAAACCCTACAATCATTATTCTTGCATGAACGTGAGCACAGAATTTTCCCAGTGACATCACCTGTGTCTGTGCAGGGGCGGCCTGGGCCATCAGGAGCCCTTTCTCCCAATCCACTGCTGGAACGAACGGGTTGCGTGTGTCCCTGGAGAAGGAGCTCTTTGCTCTTGGAATCCATCGGCTGTGATCCTGGGAAGTGCCCTCACTGTAGAGAGAGGTGTTGACATCTTGCTGGCAGAAGACCCCGGGATGTGGACCATAATCTACTCAGAGCTCACACTGCGGCGCCCCTGCTCCCTGGCTTCCCGACAGAGCTCTCTGAATCACAGCTGGGCTTCAGGACCATCTTGATGGTGGAGTGCACTTGAGACACCCGAGAGACAGAGCGTGGCGGGGAACATCTTTATGCAGAGGAGACGACAGAGAAAGGCAGCAGAGCAGAGGGGCTGGGGGCTGGTGCCTTAGAGCCTGGGTTCAAATCCCACTTAGGGCCACAGGGACCTGGGGAGGCCATGCCATTCCTCTGCCCTCACCACTATCATCATCTAAACACTTTAATAGGGCCTATTTTTTAGCACAATGAGGCTAAACATGATGCAAGATAGTTAAATTTTTAAGCAAAAAAGGCTGGTTTCTCTTGCTCAGTGTTCAATCGTCTTTCCATTATTAAATTTCTAGAAGAATAAGCTACGCACCTGCTAGTGGGTGACCAGAGAGGGTGCGTGGGTGGCCCCAGGGCAGGGGAGGATGGAGGTTACTTTGCATTTCCGGCCTGTATGGGATGCCTTACGCTCCACAGAGAACATCTGGAATCTTCTCCTGTGATTCCCACACCAGCCTGAGGAGCTGGGCAGAGGAGGGGCTCTAACCTGTATTATACAGTTGACGACACTGACATTTACAGAGGTTACGTGACTTTCCAGAGTCACGGCACTGAGGACCCATGGATCTGGGACAGGAATATAGTTGGTTCCTTGGGGACAGAGAGTCCTGAATGCCTAAGACCTCTAGATCACGCCCTGGACTCCTGAGACACGAGCTCCCCTCACTGTGTTTCTCAAAACATCCTGATCAAAGGTTCTGTGGGGAGGAAGCTGGAGGCCCAGCATAGGTGACCTAAGAAAAGGCTGCACTCCCTGACCCAGGCTTCTGCCTCCATGTTTCAACCCTGGAACCAAAATTAGATGCCGTTTACCTCCAATGAAGCCCCTTTGAAGGACTAGGATGATTTAAAACTCGGGCTCTTCTACACCATCGTGGTCACACTGTCAGCTGCCTCGTGTTGACATTCCCAATGGTCAGTGGCCCACAGGACTGAGTCCTGTCTACCAGGCTCTCAAACTGCATTGGAATGCAAGACATTCCAAACCACTGTCATGTGACGCCTCTGCCGAGAATGAGCTTCCCTTCAACTGACAGCCCTCAGGGAGCAGTTAGTGCCGTTTAACTGGTAAGTGGCCAGCTGGGCTGGTGTTTTGGTGGCTTAATGAATTAGGTCTACAGAACCAACAGTCTCGCATTACTCAGACCTGGGCCACTGTCAGCGAGGCCGGACTAAGGCCTGGCTGAGAATGGGCGGTGGCTGTGACCCCATTGAGTGGGCACAGTCCCTGTTCCTTTCTTCCTCGTGTGACTTCCGAGTCCACTCCACAACTCTGATTCCACTCCTAAGTACTGCAAGAGAGGTGGACAGACTCCCCGAGGATCACCCAGACCCTCCTTCCCTCTGTCACCAAGTGTCCATTCCACTCATCGATGGCACTGTCCCTTCTCATCACTCTCCCAGGCAGTGCTCAAAGAGCCAAGCTCTGTCCTCATCAACTCCGTGGCTTTGCCAGTGGAAAGTCCCAGTCCTTCCTTTGAAACCTCTTAGAATCAAGTTTGCCAATGTATGGTGTTGGGTTTTAGCAACACTGCCCAGAAGAGGTGGGCTTTTAATTCCCCGTTCTTGTAATGCCTTTTCCTCAGTTTGGTATCATGATTCTCCTGAAGACAGGAAAGCAGCGTGGGGGTGTTTCCTGTGTCTAAACTCCGGAAGTGTATGTGCAGGGTTGGGCTTATTTATATTTAAAATGCTTGATAGAGTCAGAGAGAGACAATGCACATGTAAGTTTGCATCATGGAAAAATATTATTTGTACAACTTTGTTTTTATTTGGTAGCTTTATAGATTGCATAGTGCACATATAATAAGCATATAGCTTGCTGTCTTCTTATAAACACTTGTGTTGCCACCATGCAGATATGCATTTCTAAAACACTCTGGCAGCCCCTCTTTGGCCAACTCTCAGTGACTAATCCCCAAGGGGTATCCACTATTCTGACCATGATGAACACACACTATAGTATTTTAACCTGTAAATGGAAACATACAGTCCGTACTCTATTGTGTCTGGTTGAAAATTACATGGGAATGAAAATATTATGTGGATTTCACCTATGTTGCTTTGTGAAGAAGTGATTGTCATTTTACATGGCTGTGTCAGTATGTAACATTGTAAGAGTATAACACAAGGTGACACCCTCTACATTTTACATCCACTCTGCTGTTTCTCATGACAGTGGCTTGGAATGACACCGCTGTGAATGCTGCCGTGGGGCCTCCAGGCACATCCTTGTCTCTTGGACACAGGTGACGGGAGTGGGATTGTGGGGATAGGTGCAGTCGATGTAACACACACTGGAAAACCTTTGACGATAGTAGCTGAAACAATGCACATTTCCACAGTAACCCATGAGAGTTCCATTTCCTCCACTTCCTCACTGACTTTGGTATTTTTAACCCTGAGAACGTATTCATTCTGATGGGTGTGGGACTGAGAAAGCCTAGTTTTCATATGCGTTCTACGAATCCCTTGTGATTGAGGGCATTTTCATAGGTTTCACTATGCTGAACCTGCTGATATTTCCATGATTTGGTGTAGAAAAGTGACGCGTAACTGGTTATTTATCTCTCTCAGAAAACACCCATCCTTAAGAGACCCTGCATGACTATTCAAAGTGTTTTGTTCAAAGAAGGATCCACTAGGTCAAACAGCAGAGGGATAGAGCACAGTGGGAAGATATTTGCAAGGACCATCTATCTAGAATTCAGGGGAAAAATGGAAAACACAAATCAAATGGAAAGCAATGGGAATGGTAAATAACACAACAAAGCAATTTCCAGAAGGTCAAGTGTGAATGAATAAAAGCTACATGAGCTTTTCTTAAAATCCATCTGAGGCAGGAAGGAGGGCATGAGCTTCACAGTGAGGAGTCATGGAGGGAGCCAGGCATGTGGGTGGGGACGAGCTGTCCAGGAAGAGCCGGGCAGAGGAAGGGGCTCAGGGTGGAGCAGGGTGGGAGGGGCCACATGTTGGTGTCCCAGGGACAGATGGAAACATGATCTGAAATGGTTACATAGGTTAAAAAAAAAGACAAACCTAAGAGAAGCGTCTAGATGGCTGGTGATGAGAGTGCTGAGACTGTCCGATAAACACACGGTGCGGCCGGGCTGACGCAGCTGGAAGAGAAGCTGCCATGGCCCTGGGGGGTGAAAGGGACAGCCCTCAACCATCGCCCCCATCGTTTACGATTCCCAGCTGTGCCGAGAGCCTCTGGCATCATGAGCAGCTTCAGAACAGAGGGTCAGGAGAGCTTCAGAAAAGAGAAACCCGGTGTTCTTCTAACTGGAATGTCTTCTAACTGTCAGAGAGGCAGGTAGGGCTTGGGATCTGAGCGTGGAAGGAAGAGTGAGGGACACTCCTGAGATGGCCCCACCCAGCCGGGAAACCTCTCAGGGCCTGCAGGGGAGCTCAGCCATCAGCGCATTCACTGCACTAGGTCTGGGCTGCAACACTGACCCGCCAGGACATGGGGGTCATCATGAACCAGGCCACTTCCACCCACACGGTCGGCTCAATGCCTCCTTCTCTGTCTTCTTCTGATCTGTGAGTGCTCATGGTGGCGAGGCCCAGCAACAGCCCCAGGGAAAGGACTTCTTTGAATGCGGTGGCTCTGCTCCCGTGAAGGTGCAGAGGGGCGCCGGGGCTGTGGCAAGGGCAACA
>CAUYRB010058076.1:0-42694 GCA_963574695.1 Propithecus perrieri | reverse complement strand
GCCTGAGCAAGAGCGAGACTTCGTCTCTACTAAAAATAGAAAGAAATTAATCGGACAACTAAAAATATATAGAAAAAACTAGCCGGGCATGGTGGCGCATGCCTGTAGTCCCAGCTACTCGGGAGGCTGAGGCAGGAGGATCCCTTGAGCCCAGGAGTTTGAGGTTGCTGTGAGCTAGGCTGACGCCACAGCACTCTAGCCTGGGCAACACAGTGAGACTCTGTCTCAAAAAAAAAAAAAAAGAAAAAATGAAACTGCAGTATTTGAATGTCACCTTTGCTCTTCTTATTGTCAAAGTGAGCTGACAAGGCCTTTCGCTTGAGCCAGCGTATCTCCTCTTTTGCCTAAACAGGTTCACACTGGTTTTCTGTCGCAGGCAGTTACAGCGGTCTGAATGACTATCCCAGCGCAAGCAGGCAGAACAATTAGTAAATGCTTGGACTAAGATTTGAATGCAGGTGATCAGAACCTGCGCGTCAACCACCCCTCCATGCTGCCTGCAGGCCGTGGGCGTCACCCCTTCCTGACTTATTGGGCACAACACAGCTATTGCCAGAGCCCTGGGCTGCCAGCCTTCCTGCTCCCCCCTCTCATCCCCCAACATCTAAGGGGTAACAGGCTCTGAAAACCCCATGTTCTCTAATCCAACGCCTCCTAGGCCAGCCCCTCCTGCCTTCCATCTTCTCACTGGGTGTCTAGCCCCAGTGGCAGAAATCCTTTACATAGGGAAATGAGCTGCTTAGAAATGCGAGCCAGCTGTAACCCAGCTCAGGTGCTCAGTGTCTGGTGGGACAGCACGAGGCACCGGAGGAGCTGCCGCTGGGTCCAGGCTGGGCGGTGGATCCTGTTACTCACGGGGAAGCTGGCCTCCCGCCAGTGTCCACAGAGCAGGGCTGCAGGCGGTGCCTCCCGCGTTCCTCAGTGCTGAGCGGCTGAATCTTTCAGACCCCCTTTAATCACTCCCACAGCTAGAAACCTCAGCTGCCTCTCGGCCCCTGCGCCCAGCCCTGTGCACGCGCGCAGCCTCTCCCCGCCGCATCTGAATCCCGCAGGGGTGCCCCCACCGCCCCCCTGCCCTTGGTGGTGGGCAGTTTCATCACTTCTGAATTTCCCTTTCCAACCCTGACATACCCCTGAGCCTTGGACTCATGTATTCAGTCACTCAGCGACACGTCCCCTCAGATACGAAGTGTCTGCAACTTAACATGTTCATAATTTTCTTGCCCTAGGCAGCCCCATCTCAGCAAATGGCACGATTCACCCCGCTGTCTCAGCCCCAAGCCTAGGAGTCATCTTCATTCCTTTCTGTCTTTCACTTTCTACGTTCAATTCATCAAAAATCAAGCTAAACTCTTTTTCCAGAATATACCCTGAACTGTCTCAGTGCCACACCCTGGTGGAGGCTACACCCATCTCAAGCCTGGACACGGCAGTCCCCTCCCAACTGGGCCTCTACCTCCGTCATGGTCTCTGCGATCCATTCCCCACACAGCGGCCAGGCAGCTGTGAAACACATACGTCAGTTTCGTCGCTCTGCTGAAAACCCTCCAGTGGCTTCCATGACTCGGAATCGAAGCCAGAGTCCTCCGTCGTCCTCAGGGGCCTTCTCTCTGGCCTCACCTTGTGTCAGGCCCTGCTCTCTGGGTTGCTTGTCCCTGTCCAGCCACATGGGCTCCCAGTCTGCCCTGGCGGTGCCTAGCCTTTCCCACCCCAGGCCTGGCGTCCCCTGCTGTCCCCACCCCTTGGAATGCTCTGCCCGGGTCCTCCCAGGGCCGCCTGTTTCTTGTCGCGCAGGCCTTAGCTCAGGTGTCTTCTTCCCAGACAGGCCCTCGATCACCACCCCTCTTCCAATCACACTCTAATCCATCCCCCTGTTTGACCTTTCTCATGGCTCTCATAAATAAAATTAGTCTTCCCTCACTATCTGTGCTAGCTGCGTTCTACAAAGTCGCCACAAACGCTGAATTAGTGAATATGGAACTAGTGGGGAAATACAGGGCTACATTCCCGCCAGCCTCTGGCCACATTTTCAGCCACCGATCAGTACATAACCTTGTTCTGTGTGTGTTTCTGTTTAAAGACACCTTATTTAACACAATTGACTCTCGAATGTAGGGGGAGGTTAGGGGTACTGGCCCCTTGTGCAGTTGAAAATCCATTTTTAACTTTTGACTTCTCCCAAATGTAACTATTAGCAGCCTACTGTTGATCAGAAGCCTTATTGATAATATAAATAGTCGATCGACACACATTTTGGGTATTATATGTATCATGCATACTATATTCTTAAAGTGAGCTAAAGAAAAGAAAACGTTATTCAAATCATAAGGAAGAGAAAACATATTTACTATTCATTAAGTGGAAGTGGATCATCATAAAGGTCTTCATCCTCGTCGTCGTCATGTTGAGTAGACTGAGGAGGAGGAAGAGGAGGGGTGGGTCTTGTGGTCTTGTGGGTGGCAGGGGCGCAAGAGGTGGAGCAGGTGGGAGGGGAGGCGGGAGAGGCAGGCACATTCAGCAAAACTTTTATTGAAAAAATTTGCGTATAAATGGACCCCGCAGTTCAAACCCACGTGGTTCCAGTGTCAACTGTACATATCGTTGATTCGTCGGCATCGAATCACGGCGAATCACACTGTAAACTGGCGCCTGAGCGAAGCTTATCTGACGCAGGGGTTTCCTCTGGCAGGCCCATCCCTGCCTCCTTGCACTGAGGGACACCAAACAGCACTTTGGCACTATGCTCAGGGCGTTTTAAACAGTGAAATCAACAACTGAAAGCACCAAAAATACAAAGAAAACATGGCATTAAACAGACCGTCAAAAGAATGCTTGTTAACGGTATGAAGGCTGGAACAAGAAAGAGTTTACCTGGGAGCATGCGCATCAGGCGACTCAACTGCCACGGCTCTGCAGACGTTTGCGAATGACTCCGAAAGTGCCCGGAGTATTGATTTGGGGGTTACAAGTATGTTTTCGCGAGTAGGCAAATTTGCAAACATGGAATCTGCAAATAAGGAGGTTCAACTGTATTTTATTTAGTAGTTTTCTATTTCTCCTGGCCAGAATCCAAGCCCCAGGAGACCTGGTCCGTTTGTCCCCCTCTGTGTGCCCAGCACCGGGCACAGTGCCTGGCACACAATAGGCACTCAGGACATAGCGACTGAAAGAGAAAGTGAATGAAGGGAGACAGGAATGAAGAACAAAAGAACAAAGTCCAGGCTCCTCTTCACTCCCGATTACTGCTGAGGTTGTGCAGGGTCCGCCTGCTCCCAGAGAGACCACAGGGCCACTGCCCTCTTGTCCCGTCACACAACTTAATCACATCCCCATCCAAACCCTCCCTGTGGTTCTCCTGCTCCCTGCAGGCAGCTCCTGTCTTCCTCCACCCTCCTCCCTCCTCCCTCTGTCTCCCTGAGCCGCATCCACACGTGCCTGCGCGCCAGGGAGCTCGGCCGGCCCGTGCTGTGGAGAGACAGCCACCCCCGGCTTTGCGCTTTCTCATCTTCCCCTCGGTCCACCTAGGAGCTTCCTGGGGGTGGTTAGATCACGCTGCCTCCTGCATCTGTCCGCCTCCCGCTCCCGTGCCTGGTTTCCAGAGCCTGGTTCCATCCTAGGCATGGCTCCCAACCTCATGGCTGGCCAGGGGGTGATAATTCTCTTTATCAGCCCCCTATTCCTGAGCCTCCCCCGGGAGGGGGAGTGGGGAGCTGTCTGGCCGTCTCCGTCAGCTGTCTGGGTGCATCTGCACATCCTTCTTCTCCTTCTGGCTCCTTCCTTCTGGCTCCTTCCTTCTGGCTCCTGCCATCCCTTCCAAGACTCCTTACCATTTTCTTCTTTTCTGGGACTCAAATTCCAGCCCATTCCCTCCCCTTTTCTTCTTTCTGACCCACGACACCTCCATGCGACAGACACCACCATAATGGCAGCAACTGCGGCACCCCCGGCTGGTGGGAAGATGAGTCTTTGTCTTTGTACACCGACTCCTCAGATGTCCCCAAAAACACCTCAGGACCTCGTCTTTGCCCCCGAGTGACAGTAGGCCTCGTGGGAGGATGTGTGCTGTGGAACCAAGTTAGAAAGCTTTCTCCCCCGGTAATAATCTCCTCTGTTTACACTGGGCTTGACCCACCTGAGCACCCCGGGGGGCAGCCGAGACAGGCACAAGGACCGCTTTTGTCCCACGAGTCACGTGAGGCTCTAGAAAATCACAGAGCTCCTCAGAGGTGGATCCGGAGGGAGAATTTCTGTCTGTGCCCAGGGATCAAGTGCCCCCACGGCCCCAAGACAACTCCTAATTGGCCAGTTTGGATTCCAGACAAGCAGGAGTTTGCCAAGCTACCCGAGTTCCAAGTGGCACAGTCCCCTGTGTGTGCCAGCAGGAGAGCACGGGAACAGGCGTGACGGTTATGACGTGTTACATTTACACGAAACTCCACTGCTTTGAAAATTCCATTCACGGGCATTGTTCATTCGCTCTCGCAAGATCCCTGCGGGGCAGACGTGCAGGCTGGTTATTGTGTCAAGACGTGGAAACCGAGGAAATGTGGCCTATCAGCTAGACAGTAGCTGAGCTGCGGTCACACCCCAGGATTCCGATTTCCTGTGCCCGCACTCCTCCCCCTCGAAGATGAATAACAATGACCCATTTGCTCCTCTGCACGCGGGTTGAGGGGTTCTGGCCAGGGCGACCTGCTAGCCAGTTTCTCAGAACGATGCGGGAGGCAGCAGGGGCCCAGAAAGTGGTTTCGAGGAAATGTGGCCGAGGAAGAGGGCCTCGGGGAGGGAGGGAGGACTTGGCAGAGGCTCAGAGCTGGCCCACCGGGCCCAGGGCAGCCTCGGCCGGCAGCCAGGCGGAGCCCCGAGGCGAGCTGCCGCTAGAGGGACTGCTGGAGTCCCCAGCCCGCTGCCCGCAGCGGCGAGGTCCATTCTCAGCCCTTCCCTGGGCTTCGGTCTCCTTCTCTAGCCTTGAGGGATCAGCCCCTGCCCCGAAGTCCTTCAGCACTGCCACAGCTCCTCTCTGTGATGCCATCTGCAGCGTGTCAACAGGTGGCCGTGTGGTGGCAGAGCTTGTGTCCCCTCCCTTGCGCCTTCCCGGCCCGCTCAGTGAGCACACTCTGTAAACAACAGCCGGCTGGCCCCTGTGCGGCCTGGTGTGGGTTCCGGTGCGGCTGGGCAGCTGGTGGGGAAAGGGGGTCGCCCCCAAGAACGCACAGCTGCTGCCAGTGAGGGGAGGGAGGGATAAATTAATTCACAGAGCAATGCACGTGAGAGTTTGTCCACAGATCTTCTTGCAGCCCCGGCCCCACGTTCTGCTGGGAGGCTGGCTCCTAGGGAAATCGGGTGGCCCCGGTACAGACGTCTAAGGTGCCCCCTGCCACATTCCCTTGGCTCACTGCTTTCAGCTGCCTTTGTGGCGGGTGGCTCCGGTTCCACGGGCAGCATCCCACCTCTAGCACACACCTGAGTGTCTACTTTTGGCTTTGAGGCTTCTCTGGTGTCAAGGATGCCTTCTCTACCCGGCAGGGGCAGCCCTGCACCAGTGGGGGGTGGGAGGTGATGCCCAGGCTCCCATCCTCAGGGCACCGCTCTGGGGGACCTTGGCAGGCTGAGCTTCCACTGCCCACGGTTTGCTGCTCTTACTCCTCCCTAAGAGCACCTTGTGCAGTACCTTGGCATAAGGGACAGAGAGGGGACCCTGAAGACCCCCAGAGGCCTGGCTTATTCCCAATCCATGTTTCCTCCTTGGTGGTCTTGGTGGCAGGCCTGGCCTCGTGAGCCGCCCTTGTTTTAATGCTCGGCTGTCGTCATCTTGAAATTCTTAATACGTTTTGAACCGGGGGCTCCGCGATTTTGTTTTGCACCGGGTGGCACAAACCGCGCAGCTGGTCCTGCCTGGCAGTTTGACACTCCGGGAGAGGCCTCTGCGAGTGATGGGAGCGAAATGAACCCTGTCCTCTGGCCAAGCTGAGCTCATTGTTTCTTCCCTCTGAGCACAACAGAAGACGCAGGCACAGTGGGAGCTTTTATCAGGGTCCCTGTGACAAGGGCTCATGGGGTTGGGGGGCTGGGGGAAGGCAGGCCCCAGGGGCCAGCTGGTCTACCCCACACCCAGAGTTGGGTTCTCCCACCCAGCACCCCTGGCACCGGCTCGCCCAGCCTTTTTGTGAATTCTTCTAGTGACAAGAAAGGCCTGTTTCACTGTGGGCTCTGACTGTAATTGCCCCTCACTCCTGGGAAGTGCCCCCGGGTTCTCCAAACCCTTCCCCAGGATTATCTCAGGTATTTCCACCTCTCTTGCATCTGGGCGGCAGGAGTGGAAATGGAGGAAACCGTGGTAACTTCCAGATTGGCAGCCCTGGCTCCTCCCACTCGGCCCTTCCCTTCCTTCTACCGGGTATGGAGACCTCTCTTCACCGAGGAAATCCTTGAGCCTGTTGAAAAAGAATAAATAAGTCCTGATTCTTTATACTAAATCATTTTTCACCCTGGGCTGTAGGTAATGTAATGCCTTTTTTTCAGATATGCTTCACTTTGAATAACAGTCATAAAAGGGCATGAACTAAGTGGCCTTGTTATAGGATTGTTGTTTTAAACGGATGAGACCCCTGTTTGAAGCTGGCAGAATAAAGCAGGATCATAGAGCCTCCCTCCCAGATTGCCCCTCCCACACTGAAATACAGAAATTTTTTAAACAAGCAAAAACATAACAACCCCAAACAGCCAGAGTCACCAAGCTCCATAGCACAAGGAGAGAGGGTAGAGGACACACTTTTGAAAGTGCCAAAGAAAAAATAAGCTTCTAGAACCATGTGGCTTTTACCCCATCCCCACCCGGAGGAAATATGTCCATCGAGAATACCCTGAGCATGTCACCAAAACCCTCCGTTCCGAGGGGACGGGCAGGGCGAGGAACTGTCTGAGAGTGGAGATGGCTGGGCTGAGGCTTGGCGCGCTGTCTGCCAGGGCAGGCAGGGTTGGGGGGAAGCCGGAGCCCCTGGGAGATGCAGCCCAGGTGGAAGAAGCCTCAGTGTGGCACGCAGAGGTGTGCGCAGGCAGAAGGGCACACTGCGCCACCAGATGTCTGGGGCCGAGCAGGCCACCTGAGCCCCTTGAAGGAGACAGGCTCGACGGCTCCCGGCTTGCTGTTAGGCCTAGCGCTTCCCTGCCCCCGTGGCTTATAGCAAACCCTCCATGGCTCAAGCCTTTACTTTGATTTCCTTCTTATTGTGGCCTTCAGATTCTCTGTACCAAGTTCTGGGCCACTGCCTGCCACTCCTCTCCTCCCCACCCCTGCCCAACAGTAAACACTTTTCAAGTGGGAACTCTGGGCATCCTGCTCAGGGGCCCCTTCGTGTGCCTTCCACAGGAACCGCCGGGGGGCTGGCCAGGCAGCCGGGCTGTCACAGAGTCGGAGGCGATGCTCCTCCCGACGCACCAGGCTTCCTCTCTCAGACAGAGCTGCGACTCCTACTGCAGTTATGGCTCCTCGTCTTACCTGGAACAGACTCCGAAGGCTGGGCTTTGAGTAGCCAACCCATCTCTCTGCCTCCACGGAAAAACGGCTTCATAAATGCCATACTCACTAACTCGTTCTTTCTCTCGTCTTTTCTAGCAATTGTTTGGGAAAACAAAGACGAGTCTTCTTTACCAAAGGCCAGCCTAGGACTGCTCTGGGCAGCATGACGCCCAGGCAGACATCTCTGCATCCACGGGGCATGGCTCATGCCAAGCTTCCCGCGGGATGATGGCTTCTGATTATTTCCCAGTCTCCTCTGAGAGACTTGCTCTGCAATCTGGTCTCGGCCCCGCATCCTCTGTCTCCTGGAATTCCCACCTTCTGGCGTTACTCTGCAGTTCTGTGAACCGGGGGCTGAACAGCTTGTCAGGTATCCGGCTGGGGAATCACGAATCACCAGCTCACCACCTCCCACCCCTGCGGAACAGGCCTTGGAAACCCTCAAGTTCCTCTGCACCCTACCACGATACCTCGAGAACCACTAACGACATTCGATTCCAATCTGCCCACTTCCTTCTGGTACCCAAATTCCTAAGAATTGAGCACCCGGCATTTCCCGCTAGAAGATAAAATGTCAATTCTCGAGATATAAACTTCGGAGTTTTCTGCTAATAGAAAGGAAAAAAAGTCTTCAAAATTACTTTCAACTTCCTGAACCTTTAGGATACTTTCAGTGCAGAGTTTTGTATTTAAGATCATATGAATTATACAGAGAACCATGGACTGGTGGATAGCTTCCAAATATTACACTAGAAATTATATTTCCCTCCCTTTTGATAATTAAGTTCAAGGTCTTCACCGCAAGTGACATCATGTCTCAGAAGCAAAAATAGGTCCCTATTAAGACTATGTAATGTCTTCTGTCTAGCAGATCCTGTTTCCTCTTTATGCTCTAGTCTCCTCACCTTCCTAATTGGCTCTCCAACCTCAAAGCTTTTTCTTGCTGCTGTCTGGAACCTCAGATTTATTAGATACAGCCTGACAGTGTGGGGTGAGAAGCTTGGCTATGGCGATTGCATTTGTCCACCTTAGAAACCGAAAGGACCCAGGGCTCTGGAAAATAGGATGTTGGGCATTAGTAGCCTTAATAGCATTAATAGTGATAGTATAATAATACAGATTTTATGCATGGAACAGGTCACCTGGTGTTTAGGCACAGCTAAGTATGAGGATAATTTACATCCTCCGTTAAACCCAATTGGGACGAGATAAGAACAGCCTCCTTACTGAGCATTCGGTGCAATGTGCTAATGTCCTGTGTGCTTCCTGTACATTATCTCATTTAATACTGAAAAGAAACCTTTGAAAGTTTCCCATTTAAGATATGAGGACAGTGAAGTTGAAAGGATAAGAAACTTGCCAAAGGGCAGAGTTGGGATTTAAGCTTTTGGGCTGAGTTCTGGGTTCTGCTGCCCTTCTGTGGGCTCCTGCTATGACATGACCTTGAACTTTAATGGCACCATGATGAAGGGACCTTTGGGCACCAGAGGCAATCATGGCCTAGAATTTATAGTATTACCTGCTGCAAGCCTCATACCTGGAATTCAGAAATGAAAGGAACTATTATGAGATTGAAATCTCTATCTCCTTCAGTCTGACACGAAGGCATTCTATCCTCTGCTATAATATACAGAGCAAAAGTACAGAATGCATTTCATTTCCATATCCAAAAAGATAAAAATCATGAATTTCAGACTTTTTTTTAGCCATTAATTGTATCTCTGCAACAGCTGAGGGGAACACTGATAGAAACATTATCTTTTAGTGTTTGGGGATTATTAAAATCGAGGAAAAGGAAATTATAGAAGCTTTAGCTTTTAGATCCATCACCCCTTTGACAAATGTGCTTAATCCTTTAGATTTAACTCCTATTTACAAAACCCAAAAATCTGAAAAAGGCAATCTGCTGCTTTGGGGAAACGTTTGAATGGGAATCAAGAGAGCTGGTTCTGGTCCCCACAATTCTATCCAGTAGCCATTTGATACTACCAGCAATGGACCAAAACACACCAGAATGAAATGTACGATCCCCAAACAAGGTGGATTCTAAAGTTCCTACCAGCTGTGAAATTCTAAGGGCCAATGAGTCATGCATCAGTCAGTGCCCAAAATAATACAAAACCTCTATTCTTTCAGCTAGGTGTTCGCTTGATTAAAGTGACTTACATGAATGAGGGATGGATCAACAGATCTAATCCTCTTAAAGTATTTGGAAACTCAAAAAATTTCCAACTAAGGGAAATTATGGGCAAACTTACTAAAGTACTAGAACTCTTCTGGACCCATCTAGTGTTCTTTATTCAAATAGCTGAGGAAGTTTTGACTGTGACAGTTGATCTTTAAGGATGGCTCCCAATGAACCATGCCTCTCGGTGCTCGCGTCCTTTCGTAGAAACACGGAATCTGGACTGGCCCTGTGACTCACTTTAACTAAACGAATGCAGCAGCAAAATGCACTCTGTGCCAGTCCTGGGCCTAAGCCATAAGAAGTCTTGGTAGCTTCTACTTTTGTGCCTTTGGGAGCCCCAAGCTGCCACTGCAGCTTGTTGTCCCACACTAGCTGTATCAGAATTCGATACATCCAATGCAGGCCCCATTTTTAATGCCATCCTTTGTCTTTACTGAAATGCGTATAAATCAGGGAAAGACAAAAAGCTCTATTGTGAGCTACAGATGCCTTGATTAAAAGAAGCTTCTGTGTCACCAATATTTTGAATTGTCCCTTTGTTTGGTACCCTGGAGGGAGATGCCTAATGGCTGAGAGGTATGCCTTTCGCTTGTAAAGTGGGCAGTATCTGAAATGGGAAGTGGGATCCTCTCTGGGTGAGTCCTTAGGGATGGCGCTCTTGGGACAGAGATCCATGGAAGCCGATTTCCTTCCTTGGAAGTCAGGGGTGCGTGCACCTGTTTGTGGATAGCGGCCTTTGGCCTTCCCTTTGTCTTCCAGCACTCCTGGTCCCTCCTCCTGGTACTCCAAGCTCTTCTGATCTCTTTACTTCTAGGTACCTAGTTTCTTTTCCCTCAACTGCTCATCAGCTGGTTCTGATAGTGTTGACTGGTAAAAACCTGAAGGTGAGACTCTTTCCAGGGAGTTTTTACATCACAAATCAAACGAAGGGATGAAGATGCAACAATTGACATTTTAGGGGAGGTCTCCCAGCCCCATGTTTATGGACACTACTAAGCTAGATGCTAGAATGGCTGATGTTCTCTCTGGCCTCAGGTAAGTAAAATCTGAGAATTTTACCACCTCCATCACCAGAGTGAGTCTCACACTTAACTGGCAAAAAGTATTCCAAGGGGAAGCAATAGACTCTTTCCAGGGGAGACCTCAGGAATGAGCTCTGTGACATGCTCCGAGCTTACTAGCAGAACATTGCTCCAATTTCTTCCTTGTACAATGGGTTTAATCACACCTCCTTAAGAGTATTTTTCTGATTATGAAAAGACCCTGTCTCATTTCCAGCGGCTAGCCAACCCTCCTCCCCCATTCCATTTGTGTGTTTCTGTGTTCTGAACTGCTGAGACTCAGCTTATGTTTCCAAAGCCTCTAAGAGTTAAGAACAAGGTTACTCGAATCCTGAGAGGTAAAAATTTATTGATTTCTATCATATCAGCATGTTATGATATGGTCACGTGAGCCTGCTCATACAGCTGACTTCTTAAGAGAGCCAAAAGAGAATTTTTTTCCTTTTAAAAATACATTTTTTTTCAGCAGCAAGAAACATTTTAAAAACAAACATTTTCATATTAAGTGGTAATTAAAAACAATGGCTTTCCCCTAACTCAAGAAGAATGAACAGGGCTGGTCAGCAACAGATCTCTGAGGCTTCACATCTGCCTTCAGGCCTCTGTCCCCAATCTAGTCTTTGTCTTCCAGAAAGTACTTGGGGGTGGGGGTAGGGGCGGGGAATTAGAACCTCCCCACAACAGCAGCCTAAATCCAGATAGAAAAAGAGGTAGACTGAACTGTAACTATTTAATTCATTTGGTAGACTGTGCAAGATATTTTAATATGTTTCAATTTTTCAGTGGGATCAAATATATTCTACAAATATCTAAACAATTGATGTTTTAAATGCTAACAAAATCTTAGAGATGCCTATACCACAGTTTACTTAGCTTTGAGAAATGAAAGTACAAAACCAACTTTAGAAACATGCAAGCTTCCCATGTATTTCAGGAAAAGTTTGCCTTTATCAAATTCTTCAAAATCAAAAGCTCGTTCTACAGGACTGATGTTAATGTTTTTCCCACCCTTTAAAGCTCCTGCCAGGGTCAGTGATAGGAATTTCCTGAGATCAGCGAGTAGATTAACTATAAGAAGTTTAAACTGATAGTTAAAAAATAAAACAAAAATAGGATGGGGCAGTGGTGTGCTGGATACAGCTCCTACTGGCTCCCGAGAGCCCACGGTTAAATTTTAGAATTTTGCCAGCAGTTGTTAAGCAGTCATTATTAAAATTAAATCATATAAACTTATAATTAGTGTTGAAGCTCAAAGTGGTTTCAGTTTAATGAGTGTAATTTGTACAAGGGTAAGAAATAGTTTAACAGTAGATCACATATCAGATTGAATGACAATAAATTTATTGGGAAATGAGTGAGTAGATTAGGTGGTAATGCCATTTTTCAAATTATGGTTGAAATGCAATCATAGGTTGGCTATGAGTTCTGTGAAAAGCAATTAAGTACCCTGTGAGAATCAATTGGCTATATGGGATTTACAAAAAAGTATTTATATCTTATTTGTTAATTGTGTTATCCATCCTTGCTATCAGTAAAATTTATAACAAACTTACGTACACTTGTATACATAATTTTTTTCCAGGGAGAGCAGACTGTTAAACATTTACCACCACACCATCAGATGGGGAGAATGAAAAGGAGGGGGGAAATATTTTTAAACCAAAGAAGGAAGTCTGACATTTTTTCATTTGGTTTTGCAGTTTGCCCTCAGCATCCAACTGCCAAGGTATGCTTTAAGTACACACGCCTACAGATGTTAATGCCCACATAGCTACAGTAAATCGCAAGTCCCCCATCCCCACTACTAAGAATTAAAAGCACTTTACTTGAAAAAAATCAACTTTATTTTTTCTAGGTTAAAAAAAAATAGAACCAGCTATTAATTTTTGTTGAGAAAATGTTTCTTTTGGTGTTCACATCTAAATTTCTGAAAAGGTGATCTGGTTATTAAAGTCATCCCAAATGCATTCATAAACCAGATCCACATGTGACCAGCCCTTTACAAAAATTAATTACAGTTGCCACAGCCTTTACATTCATTCTTATCACACGTTACAACATGCAGATACCACAAAGAAAGAAAGGTCAATAAGCTGAAGTAAACATTACGGCATCAGGAAAACAAAAATCTATCTGTATAAAATAAATACAATTTTGTCATAACTGTAAAGAAAATGAAAGCATTTAACAAAAATAATGGCAGTTGAATGTACAGCCATCTCCTTACCCAATCATAAAATAAGTTACTGTAAAATGCATAGACTCCTTACATGTAAAGAATGTGTGCATCAGTCATGTGTTCAACAGTTTTACACAATAAAAATAAAGCCATTCAAGATATGTGTGCATACTTTGCAACTAGATACACTTAAAAAAATTTTTTGCTCTTTAAACTGTCTTTAAAAAATATTAAATGTAAAAATCCTCAGATGGAAATTTTGCAGAAAAACCCATATTTTATCTTCCATATGGCTACAGTCACCCTCCCCCAACAGTTCAGCACCCTCAGCTTATTCCCAGGGTCCAGTTCCTAATTGTTGGGGATTGGTGCAAAATAACTACAATAAAGCACCAACCAATGACTGCTCCAGAGAATATCTGGCCCCTTTGTGATCTAGAAGTTTCCAACTCAGGTGGTTTTGGTCCTTAACATGTTAGTCTCTATGCCTCCTGCTGCCCGGTGCTGCTTTTGATTTTGCGTTTCATGCTAACAGACGTAAGGCTCACAACACTGCAGGGCAAAAAATATAACAAACCATTTTATCCATCCTTTGTGGACCAGAGCTGAACGTGCTCGTAATGCTAACTCTGGAGTGAAGTCCTGTGTCATGATTTCAAAAAAAAGAACGAAGAAAACAATTAACTCTTCCTATTCAGTAGTGCAAATAAAACATTTTCTTTTCAAATATAAAAAGAATCCAAGAAGACTACCCATGATTAAAGACAAATACTTTCTAGGATTATAACCAGGTCTAACTAGTTCAGAAGGGTCTTTAGGGAAGTGATTGTCAAAAAACATTACGAAGACAAATCCACAAGAAGTGCGCAACATGAGCCAAGAATGAAGAGGCATTCTTAACATCGACCCAAAGACAGCAACACTAGAATGACGTTCTGAGGTTTACATTTGGTGATTTAAGATCTCATTTTCATAAAAAGGCTTGAGAACAATTTCAATACTGCCAACTCTTGACTATTAGGGAATCCTTTTCTACCCCGTGGATTATTCAGGTTTCTGTATTTCCTCTTCCGGATAGCTGTCTGTCTTTCCATATCATTTCACTACTTGCTAACACAGTCATAAATACATATGCAAAAGAAACTAATAAACAACTCAAATAATTTTTTTTAAATTAGTAAGCATCCCTAAGAGAAAAAAAATGTTTGATGGGAATAAAAATTCAAACTCCTAAATGAAATTAGATTTTTGGCTTACCTATCAGTTATTACTGGATTAACTATCCAGTTGTTAATTAATTAATTATCTAGTAATGCCTACTTCGTCTGCTGTGGAAAATTAAGGGTTGGGTGTAATATTAAAAACTAATAATATGATAGATCTGAACTCACAGCTATCTTTTAAAAAATCTACTATTTAGACTCTCAACTAATTTGTCCAGCCAAGTATCATTTTCCATTCTGTAATTTCTCTTTACCTTTCCCATCGCTTATAGGTTTCTCTATAATATATGCATATTTCAACACCAATATTTGTTTCTGAAGTTAATAGTGAACTGCTGGCTTGGTCACTTTTATAGGTGCTGGACTCGCCTGTGGCCAAGCAGATGCTCCATCACTGTGACGTGTTGATACCAGGATTCCAGCAATGAGTTCTCAACTCCATCTGCTTGGGAACCTAGGCAGTTCAGCCAAGAACAAGAAGTGCTGAGATTCTACAAGCTACTGGTATAAAACTGGCACAATTTTACTTGCTTTCCCCTTGACAAAATATATATCCTTTAAACTTCCTTTCATCCCACTTCATGAAGAAAGTACAAATTAGGAATTTTTATTCGGTTCTGTACAGTGGCATATTGCTGCTTCCCCAGATTGCCATATAAGAACACTGATTCTCTCTTCACGTTCTCTAGTGCAAGCAGGAGAACTCCAGTTACTGGTAAGGAAAGCACTATCAATGCTCTCAAACAAACGTGTTTTGCAAACAGAAGAGAGAGAACATGTTGATAAAGAATCAAAGAGGGATAGGGCAGGTCAAATAAACATCTATTTACAAGACACAAATCTATTTTCAAAAATTAATTCACACGTCTATTGGTATTTGTCACCCTGGAGACTGTGGAAATGAGACTGCACTTGAAAAGCAGAGCATCGTACAGGACAGTTTGTTTAACATGTACAGTATACTAAACAATGTCATGTTCCTTTGGAGCACAGTGATGTCAAAGTGGCCCTAAGCCACACTTAGGTACGTGTTTTTATTTGGATAGGAGAACTGGCTACTCTACCCTGTGTTTGCTTTAGCAATGAGGAAAAAGTCTACTAGCCGAGACTGTGCGTGCTATTCTTGACAGTGAGCAACTTCTCCCCCAGATGGCTGGCTAACCTCTCAAATGAACAGTTTCAGTTCACCTTGTAGCTTAGCAGTGTTTGCTGGGCCTCACACAGAAGCACGGTTACACTTCTGCGTGGCTTCCTAGCTTCAACCATACCTCTAAACCGAAACTGGTTTCACTTGTTCACTGTCACTGCAGGACACAGAATGAAATGCTTAGATTTCAAGAACATCATCTTTCATAACAACCGTTACCAAACCAAACACATTAACACTGTCTTCTGCATCTGACCAGCAGTAGTATAATACTCGATGAGGTATTTCAGTTAACACGTCACTCTCTTTACGTATGCGCTGAGTTACTCTAAAGATGAAGCTGCTGTGGGCTTTTATTTGGTGTTGCTTTACCTTTCCCACGTAACTGGGGGAAGATTCACATCTTTTCAGTTTTTTTGGTTTATTTAAAAATAGTAAAACATTAATAAGCCTTTATTTTTTATAGCCTACTTCTCAGAATCGTTATTTGTGTGACTAGTGACAACAGGGGAATCTACAACGCTCATATCACAGGAAACTACCACTGACTTGCTAGGATCTTAATAGTCTTGCAGTCCCAAAGCAAAACTCACACTCTAGCTCCACACTGACGCAGCACCGGCGCTTCGTGAGAAGAGTATGGTTCTCCTGTGAGGTAAATCATGTGAACGTAGTGACAAATTTTTAAACATGTTTTCTAGAAATAGAAACTTGACTTTATCCTCTTCAAAAGCAACTGAAAGAGACTGGGAAGCCTTTTGTGCTGGTCTCTCTCCTGGCTACTCACCCTGAGAGGGCCAGCTCCTCGTGTGACGACAGAACAGACTACTGTCTGCACTACTGTCTGGGGGTGCCACGTGAGAACTTGTCACCATTATAAGCCACTCAGCTCCCATTTTTCTCATAAACTAGACTATTTCCCCTTAAATTGATCATTTAAATGTTTTATATTCATTTGTTTTGACCATCCCCAAATGCATTTAGTATGAATGTCAAAATGAAAAAAAAATCCCAAACAAGCTTCTAAGCTACAAACAGAGGCATCACATCAGGGGGTGACCCACGCAGGGCGGTGCTCTGCTGGCAGGTAAGTGAACACCAGACACAAGACAGCCTCTCACGGATATGCCACATTTGTTTTCAGGCTGTATCACTAATCCTTTGCTCTATTTGCCTTTGATAAAAGTGCATTTTATAAAATACAATTATCAATCTATGATATGCCTTCTACATAAAATGAGAAATCAGATAAGGGAAAGCACTAGTGCATGTAAACACAGCGTTGGACTGAGCTAACCTTTGTAAAGAACACATTCTAGTACCAGAGTGGGTGGACACTGCTTTTCCCCCACAGAGAATGCCAACGATGTACCTCTGTTAGTTGTTGAGGACTAGAGTTTGTCACTGCAAATGACAGGGAAACAGTTCAGAAGGTGCTAACCAGCTCCCCTCAAGATTTCTAGTAACAGCACGAGTTGGTACAAATGAGGGCGTTCTAGAGTACTGCCCTAATTAGACTATTAGCTAAGAGGGACTAATACAACTTTCTGAGCTTGAACTAAATTACCAAGTACATCTGGTGGCAACAGAATTTCTCTTGGATGGTCTTCTAGGATGATTTTATGATTTCCTCTTCTCCAAATGCGATGTTTATGTAAATACGTGGTAGAGTGTATCTTTTTAAAACACGAACAGTTCTTAAAATATATTAGCAGGTCATTATATTACTAAGCCTCATTTTAGTAGAATTTTAAAATATCCCAAAGGGGGATAAATATTAATCCATCCATTGAATTTCCTTTGCTTTTTTTTTTTTTTTTTTACATATTCTGATTTGCACATGTAAAATAATGCACACTTATGAAAGAAAGTCTGAACTCCTATGGTGACCTTGACAAGTCCAAGTCAATTCCTAAAACAGGTAATGGTAAAAATACTGAATGATGTTGTACCACATATAGCCTGACAAAAATGCAAAAGACTGTATGAGAAATATCCACATGTTGCTGAGGGTCATCTCCCTGGACACGGCTTCCTTCTGGCCTTTAGAAGGCGGAAAAGCTCCTAGAAAACAAGATAGAAATATTAATTTGTTTTACTTTAGTGGTAGGTTAACTAGAGGGTGAGGGTGTGTGGGTGGGTGTGTAAAGCTTCTTCTGTGAGTTTCCATTGCTTTGGAAGAGAGATCTCATTTGAAATACAAATTTCCAAACTTTCTAGCTGTTTCCTGCCTCTGGGCCTTTGCCTTTGTTCTCTGCCTGGGATGCTCTCCCTCCATGTTAGTGAATGGCTGGCATCCTTCTCGTAGAAAAAATACCCGCCTCCCTGGCCTCAGTCACTCTCTCAGCTCCATGTTTATTTCCTTCCTGGCATTTTCCCTAGTCTGTAATGGTCCTGATGTGGCTTTTGTTCTTTCTGCAGACTTGCTGACTGTCTGTCTCCCACTGGACTATAATCTGCATGAGAGCAGGCACTCTAGCTGCCTTGTTGCCCACCGGATCCCTAGAGATTTCCACACTGGTCAGGACACAGGATGTGTGAAATTGACATTAAATAATTTCTGAAATAGCATAATTTATACTAAGTCCTGTATTTATAAACTAAGGGTTTTTCACCACAAAAAAGTGGTTGTATAACACTGACATTTTCAAAAGGCAATATACTTTAGGAAATATATCTTAATAATATAAAGAAATACAAAGTAAACACGTATCTCTACGTTTGTTTGTGGGAAGGAAAGCTAGATCACTTCAGAGCAATATTACCTAAGGTCATCTTGATAACACTCTTCAGCATTTCAAATAGTCTTTGTCCTTGCAGATAATCCTTTAGGGTAAGCTGATTCATGAGGGGATTTGCTTCTCACAGGCAATTTATACAGAGTGTACTTTCAAGTTTCAAGATCTAATATGCCAATAGCTTTCTTATTAATAAAAAGAGGCTTCCATTATTGTTGCTACAATTTTACAATTATTTAGAGGATGCTGTGTACCTGTTTCATAAAAATGTGATAAGAGGTCCTCTTTTTCAATGAACCGTTGATAGAGCCAATTGGTAAGGTCATCAATCTCCAGGGGTACATCTTTAATTGGAAAGATCCTATTAAGAATTAGGAAAAAAAAAGGTTAAGACTAATTTAAATCCAGAAGTCGAAATCATTCAGAAACACACGGATGATGGGAAGCTGAATAAAATTATGTGATCATCACCTTTTGCTTTTGCAAGGGTTGGTTTCTTCAGCTTCTCAAGGCATCTTGGTTTTGTAAAATTGTTGTTGTTGATTACATGACAAGTTCATTTATGCATTTATTCAAACATGCACTGGCCTATTATGTTAGGTCCAGTGCTAGGTGCTAAAAATTTATCTACTGAATTATCTTTTATGCATGAATAATTACTGAGAATAACTGCCTTCCCATGTTTGTGGCTTTAAGTAGGAATGGTATTTAGAACAGATGAAGTTTTCAAATGCAGCTAAACCAGAACACGTTTAGTCATTTAGTTAAATGCTCAGCCAAATATTGCATCTTAGCAATGTTCTTTTGGTGGGAACCTCTGAGAACCAGACAGAATCTGCCCAAATTATTAGCTTTTCACTAATTCTACCAAGGATAGATATTGGTTTCATGAACAGAGACTTTTACTGACTGGAGTGGCTACTGGAACCGATTCTGAGACCGTGTGCCGACTCACCAGGGAATCAGGCTGTAATGATCAGTGATACCTAGGGAAGTGAGAGGAGAAAGGGCCAGCACCAGCACTATGTATTTGCTGACCTTGAGAAAGAATTTCTTTTCTTTTTTGTTTTCCAATTCTGCTGGGGGGGGGGTGTCTTTTTTTTTTCTTTATCAAAGGTATAAAGGTACACAATTTAAAAGGTCAGCAAAGGCTTGTGTGAAAATGGCAGTCCTGTCCCTCTCCCTTTGTTTCTCCCTCCCTAGAGGGATTGATATTCACCTCTTTTAGCCAGTTACCTTGGTGTTTATTACCATGTTTCCTCTTCAGCTTTAAGCCTGTCTACTGTCTTCCCACTATGGAAGATGAAGATTAAGCCCTTTCCTCCTTCTATTCCAACCACGCACACACATTCTTCCCATCTTCCCAATGGAGTTGTGCGGTAATTTCAGAGAGCTCAATATTAGGCATTTAAATTATTATAATCAAGTAAAGATATCCATAGTTAAGCCATGGAATAAATCATGGCTACTTTTCCTTTCTTGTCCAATTTTTATTTTTCCCTGCATCAAGCAATTACATTGTTTTTCGTTTGCTTAATTTTCTATGTACATGTAACTAATTCAACCACAAGCTCTCGGCCACTTGTCTAGGATCAGTTCCCTGGGTCTGGTCTGCAAGCTTTTTCTTAAAGGGCTGGAGAAAAAATACTCCAGGCTTTGCAGGCTATCTGGTCTCTGTCGCAACTACTCAGTCCTGCCCTGCGGTATGAATGCAGCCAGAAACAATGTACAAATAAATGTGCATAGCTGCGTTCAAACAAAATTTTCTTTAAAAAACAGGCAGAAGGCCAGACTGATCTGTGGTCTAGATCTTCTCCCAAGATATTCCCTTGCATCAGACATTCTTTCAATTTCACCTTTCTAAAGAAATTTCAGCTAGACTTTGGATTTGTAACGTGTAGATTACATTCTGTGAAGTCCCTTCACCATTACCCTGGTGAGTCCCTGCACTCCTACGATGGATAGAATGTTTCTTATACTGCATGTCTTCCTCTTTCTCCAATTACTCATTTTCATGTAGTCTTTAGCAGTTTCTTGAGAAAGGGTACTTGAAATCTTATATGTCTGCCAATCTTTTCTTAGTTTATAATTTGGCTAGATAGAGGACTCAGGGTTAGAAAACCATTTTCTTCCATCTCTATCTTTTTGTCTTCCTTTCTGGGAAATTTCTCATTTAACTTCTAAACCTTTTACTGAGTTTTTATTTATTTTATTGTATTTTTAATTTTTAAGAGCTCTTTTATTTGGAATGTTCCTTTTTTACCACATGCTAGTATTGTTTTATTTGTGCAATATCTTACCCTTATGAGAAGTTTTAAAAATTATAATGGAAAATTTTAAACATTCCTAAAAGGAGAGAAAAGGGTTAATGAACTCCCATGTACTATTAGAATTTTTGGAAGTGGTCCTCTCCATGTATACTCTCTGTTCCTCCATGTCGCCTTCTTAAGTTTGTTTTGGTCTTTATCTTTCAGAATTCAGGTTGGTTAGGTTACCAGTGATCTGGTAATTCTTTGGTGTCTGCTCCCATTTACTGATGTGGACTAAACAGCTGACCGAAAGCTCTCAGCGCATGAGTAGAATCTGTTGCCGGTGAGCCTCACTGAGGATTATCTGGCTGCACCATTTAAATTGGTCTTTCCTCTGGAACTCACCCACTTCCCCAGAGAAAGATCCTCTAATTTCCTGCCTGGAGAGCTGAAGGCCTGATTGCTGGCTTTCTGGGAGCTGGTGAGACAAGAGAAGAGGGCTGGGAATCTCGGCACGGGGCACGCTGACACGGCTTTACCACACTGTTTTCATTATGGGACTTCTGTGCCTCAGCTGGACCTGCTGTTCCTCAGTCCAGTGAGCCTCAATTTCCTTCTCCTGAGTAAATTTACTCCAGTATCTGCCAGGGTTGGGAAAGAAGAATCACTAGCTGTGGGATGCAAGGTAGGGATTTGGGAGCTCTGAGTTCTTCTTAATCAGATTTCAAGCAGTCTTTCTGAGTTTAGCAATACTTTCAGCCTCATTTCTACAGGTACTGATGCTGCCAGCCTTTTGGAAGTTCTACAGTGTAAGTCAGGTTGGCTCTTGGCCCAAGTTTTGTTGCCACTGTCTTTCACATTGTTCTCATCCTTGTGGTTTTACAGCTTAAAAACCCCACTTAGTGTTAACAAGAATGATTATATTCACACTCCTTCAAAGGCTTTTTAAAATTGCTCATGGCATAGTCATTTGCATGTAACTTGAAAAAACAATCAGAAATGAACATTACTTATGAATTACATTATAATCAGATCCCTTTCTCTTGTTATTTAAACATTTAAATATCAGATTGGGGGTATTTTTTTTTTTCAGCATATTATGGGGGTACAGATGTTCAGGTTATATATGTTGTCCTTGCCTCCCCCCTCCCCGCCAAGTCCGAGTTTCAAGCGTGTCCATCCCTTGGATGGTGCGCATTGCACTCTTTGTGTATGCAAATACCCGTCCCCTCCTCCCCCCTCCCCCTGCCCGACATCCAATAGATGTTATTCTTATATGTGCACTTATGTGTTGATCAGTTAATACCAATTTGATAGTGAGTACATGCGGTGCTTGTTTTTCCATTCTTGGGATACTTCACTTAGTAGAATGCGTTAGATTGGGGGTATTTTAATATCCAAATTTAAGTATGAATGGACAGGAAAAAGAGAGGAAAGAAGAAAGGAGCGTGGTATGAAAACTCTATTAAAAATCAATTTCAAGAACTCACATGGTTTTGATTAAAATTTTACTTTCAAAAATTTAACAGGATGAAAGGTAACCAAAATACAGTTTTATTTACACAGAAAATAACTCTCCCATTCTTAATCATCTTTCTATTTTCCCAAATATAATACTACATTGCTCTAAAGCAGTAATATATAAGTGTTTTGGTTGGCCAAATATTTTAATGGAGTAGGCGATACTAAGGTCCAGAAACTTCAAGTGTCAGCCTGCTACTATGAAATCCCCTATCATCCCTTATTATTAGAACTTTAATTTCCCCTGCTCTGAATGAGTGAACAGAAAGATGAATTAAAGAATATCTTCACTTTTAAAAAGAGAAAAAATATTGGAAATGCTTACACTACATAAAATCATCCTATAGGCTAATTTTGTATTAGTCCTTTTAAGACCTATACTCCAAAGTAATTGAAAGATCTCTTTTCAAACTAAAAATTTCTCCTCTACATTCTCCACTCAGGTTCTGATACGCCTCACTGCGTGAATGAGTGGAACTCCCTGGCTGAGATCAGGAGTTCGAGACCAGCCTGAAAAAGAGCAAGACCCCAATTCTACTAAAAATAGAAAAAATTAGCCAGGCATGGTGGCGCATGCTTGTAGTCCCAGCTACTCGGGAGGCTGAGGCAGGAGGATCGCTTGAGCCTAGGAGTTTGAGGTTGTTGTGAGCTATGATGATGCCACTGCGCTCTAGTGAGACTCTGTCTCAAAAAATAATACTCTCAAAACTAAAAGTAAAAAAATAAAAAAAATTAAATGCATTAGTAATTCTGAAAGATATTGCTACATTGTCTTCAAAATGATTATCAATTTAGATACCCTCTAGCAATTTATGAGAGTGCCTTTTATGGAAAGATTTTTAAACTAGAGAATAACAAAGTCAGAAGGCTCTCATTTAAGTATGCAGGATGGCTAGTGTTTCTCAACTCTTCTTCTACGCTAGTTTGGGGACATATTCTTGGGGATCCATCCATGAGTTCTCTTTAAGATTACAAATATCTTGTGTTTTCATTTCAACATTAATATTAATTAATAAAAACATTCTGAATCATAAACATCTTATAATTAAGTAATGCCATGTGATTTTGGTGCCTATGTTTATAATCATTTTGGTATAATGCAGTACTACTTTAAAAGTAAAAGTCCAAAAAAGCAAACAGGGGCATATTTAAAAGCAAAATCTATTCTGTCACCCGTTAAGAGTTGAGATTTAGCTGAAACTCTCCCTATGACTTTTAATATCCATTAAAATAAGAGAGTTCTGTTTCCTGTAACAATGATAAATTCTGGATAAAACATAAAAAGTAATTAGTGGATGGCACTGGAGAGCGACTAAGAGCAGGCATTGGAGAGTCAGCACTTGGAAGACAGGTATGGCATTGGGTGCATTTCTCATCTTTTATAGCTTTTCACTTGAGAGGAGTACCCAGTTAGTGCTATGCAGGGAGGCTAAAACTTATACAGAAACATGGATAAGTCTTACTGGTTGAAGAATTGAGGACAGATTAGGACGATCATAGCAGCTTCAAAGTGAGGAATCCAGAGAGGAGTAAGCACAGAGTGGGGGCCACAAACTCTGAGCATGAGCCCCACCCACATCTCTGGATGCCCCTGAACTATGTATATATGGGGCTGACTCCAGGCAGAAAAAAGCCCCACAACTCTTGGCCAGCACAGTTCTGGATATAAGGGAGGTGCTCAGGGCTACGCAGGAAATTTAACTGCTTGTTTGTTTCTTTCTCTTTCCTCTAATTTAAAATGTCCTTAAATATTTGAATGTTTAGGAAGGTCAATTAACTTCATTCTGATATTACACATATGTCTTAAAATTTAAGATGTAAATTTAAAAGTTAAAATATCAGATTTTTAAAAGCAAATGGTATTACAAATTACTGAGTTTTAACTTACAGATAATTTAACAGTATCTTAACACAGTTTTGCGATACGAGTATTACTAGAACTTTTTAAACTATTCACCTCTACCACACTGAGTAGCAGCCAAATATTTGCATTACTTTTTGACTCCTAAAAATATATTTCTACCTTCTTGCCACTCAATATTTAGTATAAAAAGTTTATGTATGCAACCACTCTTAGGAATCTCTCGCCAAGGGAAAAGATTCTCCAACTTTTCTTTAAAAAATAAAATAAACCCACCCAAAGCAAATGTCTTTCCAATCTGTTATCACTCAGCTAATTGTGGTAGTCCTGGCATCCTTCCCATTAAGAACCCATGTCAGAGCCTGTCATCAGATACCATTCTCTTAGCCATAGGTATCGGGGTATAGGATTGTGCTCAGAACCAATCAAGGCCAAGGAGATGATAATGGAAGTTATCACTAATGGGGCTTTAGGAAAGAGTTTAAGAGAGATCACAAGAAAAATAAAATCTATTTTTCCTCTTGTTATCTTTCATGGGAAGTATGAGGCTTTGAATTTCTGGGACACCCACCCAGCTATTGGCTGAGTATGAAACCAACATACAGAGGAGAGTAGAGCTGGGAGAAATTGAGCTTGAGTCACCAGACTGAGCGTATCAGAGAACTTGTCCTATTTTGGATATCTAGTTATATGAGCCTAACTCTGTTTGAATTGGGCTTTCAGTTACTTAGAGATACAAATATTTAGCTTGACTTTTAAGGTAAACCAAAATCTGAACTCAACTCTCCAACCTTGTTTTCTACAATCTCCCTTTATGCATGTTATATTACAGATGACTTACTGTTTCCTACACATGTGCTATACTTCCACAGTTCCGTGTGTTTGCTCATACAGTCACTACTGCGCATTGTTTGCCCACCCATCCCCACTCTCATCTCTACCTATCTAAATTCTATCTATCATCCTTTAAGGACTAGTACAAATACATTCTCCATAAAGTTTTCTTGGCTCTAATAAAGCCACAAGCCCAGTGGTTAGCACAGAATAGGTAACCCTTTATGAGAGAGATAAAAACTTGTTAAATCACATCAGATAATACTTGCAGTACATATTTTGTTGTGTAAGATTAATTTAGTTTCTGTTAATATAAAATCAGGCCCAATCAACCTAAGGATAACTTAGCAAGAACCAAAGGGCTAAAGAAGATCTCAAAATAATATTTAAAATATCTTTCTGAGGCAAAAAACTGACATTAAAAATAAGGCTGAATTAAACAGAGTTTAGGTTTACCAACTGAACTCTTGAAAGAACAGTGATGAGGTTGGTGAAGCATCTATGTCTTTAAATGTGGGTTAGCATAGGGGTGGGGCTGTGTGTTGGCAGAGAATTTACCCTACCATCTGCCCAGAATAGCTTGGATATTCTCTTGAGCCTGAAGAGACAGCCAGGAGGGCAGACCAAATGCTCCCCCAAGAGCAATCTACTTCTATTACTCTGATTGGTCACCATAGGATTAAAATATTAAAACGACTAATCCACTAATAGGGCAAAGGATTAAATTTATTGAACACCAGTCCTCTTGGAATCAAATGAGTTCTTAATCATATTTAAATAAACAAATGCACACATATCAGAAATAAACCTTTACAGTACCAACAGCCATCCAAATGAAAAATTAGCTAATTTTCGAGAAACGAAAATTCTTATCAATAATCCAGAAGAGTCTTAAATACAGAATATTCTACCAAAATCTACAGGTCAGATTCAGGAGCACTGGATGAAATTACATTTTCAAAAAAAGATGAAAAGCAGTGCTTAGCAGCTGGCACCACCTTATCTGAGTTAGAACATTTAAATTTTTATGCCACCAAGACTCCAAAATGTGAGCCAACAGACAACATGGCTAAACCCTCAAGTTAATTATGTGAACTTCATGTAAGGAACTAAGCACCAAAGAAGATTCTGAGATAAATGGTTCCTGCTTTCAAATGGTAATAATCTAGCAGAAGAATAACAAAAGTAAACAACCAGAGTATGATAGATATTGTATAAGGAGTTTCAAGAACTGCTGTGTGAGTCTAAATGAAGGAATGTACATATTTACATACAGCACAGGATATAAGGAAAAGGTATCATTTGAGTTTTGCCTAGAAGAGTAAGTAGGATGCTATGGTTTGAATGATGTCGAAACTTAATCCCCAATGTAACAGTATTAAGAGGTGGGGACTTTAAGAGGTGACTGTGTCATGCCTTATGAATGAATTAATCCATTCATGGGTTAATGCAGTGGTCCCCAATCTTTTTGGCACCAGGGACAGGTTTCATGGAAGATAATTTTTCCACAGACAGGAGTGAGGGGTGATGGTTTTGGGATGATTCAAGTGTTACATTTATTGTGCAGTCAAACCTCTCTACTAATGATAATCTGTATTTGCAGCTGCTCCCCAGCGCTAGCATCACCGCCTCAGCTCCACCTCAGATCATCAGGCGTTAGATTCTCATAAGGAGCCACAACCTAGATCCTTTGCATGCGCAGTTTACAGCAGGGTTTGCGCTCCTATCAGACTCTAATGCCACCGCTGATCTGACAGGAGACGGAGCTCAGGCGGTGATGTGAGCGATGGGGAGCAGCTGTACACACAGATGAAGCTTTTTCTGCTCAACAGCTGATCACCTCCTGCTGTGAGGCCCAGTTCCTAAAAGGCCACAAACTAATACCTATCTGCGGCCCAGGAGTTGGGGACCGAAGAGTTAATGGATTAATGGGTTATCATGGGAGCGGTTTAGTTACCATGAAGTGGGTCTGTTATAAAAGCCAGTTTGGCTCTAGGTGTGCCCCTCTCACTGCAAGACGCCGCCCGCCATGTTATGATAAAGCACAAGGCCCTCACCAGAAGCAAACCAGATGTGGCCACCTGACCTTGAACTGCCTAGCCTCTAGAACTTTAAGAAATAAACTTCCATTCTTTATGAATTACCCAGTCTTTCATATTCTGTTACAGCAATAGAAAAAGAACCAAGACATAGGATTAAAAAATGTTTTAAAAATTTTTAACAAAGTAACACAAGCATACAATTTTAAAAATTCAAAATGTACTACAAGGTAGACAATGAAAAATAATGGCCATATACGTTCCCTCCTCAGATACCTGTTTCCCAGATACAGCCCCTTCCAACGGTTGTTTCCTTTGTCACTTACCCCCATATAGCTTATAAACATGCTAATGCCAATACCACTATTTCCAGATTATCCCATTTAAAATTTATTTGTTGACTTCCCACTATGGTAGATAAGAATTTGTCTGTCTTAAACCCTTGTTCTCTTCTCCTTCAGCTTCCTCTTCCTCCTCTCCCAAATAGTTAAAAATTCTTTCTCAGTGCCAACTCTGTCCTTTGTAACTGTGTCTAGGATTATACTTATGAGTTGGTGCTCTATTTATTTTCTTATATGGCTGTTTCCTCTACCCTCATCTTTGCATGTCCAATGTACAAATCAGTGTCTGGTTCTTAGTGGGAACTCAGGTTTGCTGAACTGGACTAAATTGACAGTAATCTGCCAGCAGAAAACTTCATGCGGTGCCATCTGTGGAAAGCCATCAGTACCATAGTTAACTGACACTGCCACGGTTAGTGTGGTAAGAATAACTTGGAAATCCAGGAACTGCTTGTTATAAAAAATAGATTTATGGACAAGAACAGATACTGTCAAATTTAACATGGCAGAATATCTCTCAGCACTCAATTCCCAGAAGTTTTACTTTGAGCCGTTATCCTGAGGTAAGCTGTTCAGGCCTAACAACATACTAAAATGTAATATTTATAGCTTCCCCATTGAACCATTAGAAAGGTTTTTAAAAGACCACTCAGTTATCTGAAAATAAAAATCAGAAACTCAGATATAAACTTTTAACTACTTTAATACAGGGGATAAACCAAGGCAGATATTTCCAAAGACTTTATAGGTAGGAAACCTAGGGACATACTTGGAGATAAAGTTTGTGCACATAGGAAGATGGCAAGTACTCAGTACCCAGGCCACTGCTTCCAATTGAGCCCCTTCCTCTCAAGCCCTGCTCCTTGCAACAGTCAAAAGCAAATCAAGACGCCACTTGAGGATGTAAACAATGAGATGGCATTGCTTAGAACTGAAACTTTATTCTATCTTTATTCATTTTACATCCTTTGAGACACACAATAAGATGCTTAATAAAGGCTTGCTGAGTGAACAGAAGTTAACTATGCAGTAAGCAAAATATGGCATTAGTATATTTGCTTAAGAGAATCACTATTGTGCTTTCCATGTGTCTAATGACTTTTTAAAACATTTTATTTTGAAATAACTTCAGACTCAAAGAACAGCTGCAAAAATAGCCCAAAAATTCTCATATGTGCTTCACCTAGATTCCCTAAATGTTAATAATTCCCCCATTTGCTTTACCTTATCATTCTTTCTCTCCATATGTATTTTTTCTGATTTTTTTCCCTCAATTTTTGAGAGTAAGTTAAATGAAAGGGTTAGATGAAAAGATCTAGGTAGCCCTTTCATTTCTCAGATTCAATGACTAACTAAAAGATAAATAGTGATCATCAGTAGAGTTATGCTTAAACACAGTTCAAGTAAAATTTAAGCCCTAAAATTTTTGTATTTGGGGTCATAATACTTCCAACAAAACTAAATTGAATTAGAAAATAAAAAGTATTTTTTGAATACCAATGGCACTTTGCTAGACCTTGAAGAGACTAAAAGTGAAAAAGACAAGGAAGTGGGGAGAGAGATCTTCATTTCCAAGCTTATTTCTCGTCACTTACCAGATTATAACATTTTCTAAATCATATTATGTCCAGATTGATATATTGATAATATCACAGTAAATTAGCTTTATCTGTTATTATCTTGGTTCTTTACTATGTGGATAGTTAATCTTATATGGTCTGGGTTAAGTCTTGATTAGGCTAAAGCATGTCCAGATATCCGATAGAACATTATTTCTGGGTAAGGCTATAAGGGTGTTTCTGGAAGAGATTAGCATTTGAATTGATATACTGAGTAAAGTAGATGCTCCCCACCACCAAGATGGGTAAGCATCATTCCATCCATTGACAGCCCAAGTAGAACAAAAAAGCAGAGGCAGGGCAAATTCACTCTATCTGCCTGAGTTGGGCCACCCATATTCTGCTGTCTTTCAACATTAGTGCTACCGGTTCTTGGACTTTCAGACTTAGACTGGGACTTACGCCATAGGCTCCCTTGGTTCTCAGGCCTTCAGGCTTAGACTAGAACTTGACCAGTGGTTTTCCTGGGCCTCCAGTTTACAGACAGCAAATCATGGGACTTCGCGGCATCCATAATCACATGAGCCAACCCTTCATTGGTAAATCTCTTTCTGTATATCTATATGCAGATGCTTCTTGACTTACGATGGGGTTACATTACGATAAACCCATCAAAAATTCAAATGCATTTAATACACACGCCTAACCTACTGAACATCATAGCTCAAACTAGCCTAACCTATATTAAACATGCCCAAACACTTACATTAGCAAATAGGCAAAATCATCTAACACAAAGCTTATTTTATAATCAAGTATTGAATACTGCATATAGATGGGTGTTTTGTACACACGAAAGGATGTGAAAACACAAACACAATATCCCTAAAACACTGGCAACACGGCACACTGCAGAGTATTGGTTGTTTCCCCTCTTGATGGCGTGGCTGACTGGGAGCTGCGGCTCATTGCTGCTGCCCAGCATCTTGAGAGAATATCGTATGGCATACTGCTGCTGCCCAGGAAAAGACCAAAATTCAAAATTCTAATATGGTTTCTACTGAAAGGCTATTGCTTTTATACCACTGTAAAGTCAAAAAATCATAAATAGAACCATCGTAAGTCAAGGACCATCTGTATATCCTACTGATTCTGTTTCTCTGCAAAACCCTAACATACTAAGGTAACACAAAAAATTTCTTTCATGTATAATTTCTTATAAATATTTGAAAAGAAATTAAGCATATCTTCTAACTAGAGGATGGAGAATTTGCCTTATTTGAATGATTCACCCGTTTCAAATCTTCAATTTCATTACGTAAATACAGAATTCAAGTCACAATACAGCCAAATTTCAGTTAAGATCACTTATTTAATGCCTCCATCCTGAATGGTGTCAAACTAAAAAGTTTTATTTTTTTTTTAAAAGAAAGGAAGAAAAGGACCTGCTGGTGTGGGGGGAAAAAAAAAAGAATTTGTGGGTGGGGAACATTGATAACAGCAGCCAAGCAGAACTAAAAACTTGAAGATTAAATGTAAAATGTATTTTTCCATTTTCCAACTGGAAGCTCTAAACGGTGACTGATGGTGAAACCATCAAGCCCTTCCAAGGAAAAAGCAGGACACAGAGGCAAAGCGATAGAAAATAAGAGATGATAAGAAAAGCACACAGGAAGAAGAAAATTATTAGACTGCAGAACTAGGAGTGAAATGATAAATTATTACAAGCAATGACAGAGAAAAGCCTGAGCATAAGAAAAATTAAAGATAGGATGCTGTTTCCTTCTGCTAGAGGGGAAAAATGCCACTTTTAGCTCAAAAGTCTTTAAGGCAATCTTATCACTCGCAGATGAATAATTTTGGGGCTGGAGCTAAGTAAACCCCTAAACACATATCATTAGCGCCTAACTGTGTACTACTTAGGTGTATACAACTTTAGAGTTACTTAGAGTTTTTAGAAAAAGCTGACCTAAAACTTGGTCCCAATATGTTGAATAACTGATTTTTACTATATTAATTTTATTCTGCTTTATTCTAACTTTTACATCAAAAAAAGTATTATTATATACATTTAAACCTCTTAAAGCTCAGTTTTAAATTATGGATAGAACACTAGAATACGAAAATCTAGACTACGTAATTTGAGTATTTCAATATACTTGATTTAAAAGGGAAAAATCTACTTCACATCTACTAAACGTTATGCATTTTAAACGTGAACTTACTGTATTTTTATAACTACCAGATAAAATGCTTTTGTTGCATTTATTCAAATAATTATTATACCAAAATTATAAATTCTATAGGTATTCTAATTTCTTTTTTCAATTAATTTTTTAATTGAAGAATACATGCACATTACAAAAAAAAATCCAAAACCCTCAAATAGTACAATGAGAAGTAAGAGTCCCTCCCTAGAGGCAACCCTGTCAACAGCCGAATGCCAACTCTACGGCGGTCATGCGTTGCCTGCCTTTTTCAGTGGGGGAGGGGAAAGGAACAGCAATTATCTTTTAGACTTTTGCTTGTTTGAAGTGCTGCCTGCCAAATAGACAATTAGATTATAACCAATGCCTTATTATATTGATTTTAAGATGTCTCCCAATTTCAGAGATGTTAATATGTGACAAAATATGCATCTTAATTTATGAAATATGATTTATGATTCCTCTTTTATTATGTGGTTTTCAGAACTTAATTCTGGTATCTAGTAAGTGACATTATCTCTGTGGAATGGGCTTTGAATATCATTTTGATAACTCTCAAATATAAGACATATAATTAGAAAATGACCTCGCCGCCACTGTTACACATACTGGGTTGAGGGGAACAACTACAATTTTAAGTAGGGTGAAAGGTGACATTTGAGCAGACTTGAGGGAGGAAATTAATCACGAAGATTTCTAAGGGAAGACTCTTTGTGGAGGAGGAAAGAATCAGCAGGAACATGAGGTGGGAACATGTCTGGCATGTTCAGTACAGCAAGGAAGGCAGTAAACCGAAGGGGAGTGAATAAAGAGGAGAAGCAGGTGATGAGCCCAGAGAGCAGGAACAGACCAAACAGGGCCTTAGATGTAAGACTCGGTTTTCAGGTGAGAAGCCGTCATGGAAAATCTGAGCCTAAGACTGACACGATCTGATTTATAAAAAGATCATTCTGGATACTATGCTGGAAATAGACATTAGAGGGACAAAGGTAAAAATAGGGTGACCCATTAGGAGGTTGTGTAGTAATCTAGGAGCAGGGTAGAGGGGATGGTGGCTGGGACCAGGATGAGAAGAAGTGGTCGGATCTAGGATATATACCTGAATTTAGAACCAGAAGGATTTCCTGACTGGATGTGGGATGTGAGAGAAGAGGAATCAAGGATGACTCCAAGGGCTTTGATCTGAGCAACTGGAAGGATGCGAGCTGCTATCAATAATGAGATGGTGAAGGTTATGGCAGAGTATACTTTTTAGGAAAACCCACAGTTCAGTTTCAGAAGTGACTACTAGACAATCTAGTGAAGAAGTCAAGCAGTCAGACATAAAAATTTGTTTAGTATATCCCTTTGAAGAATACGTAACATTTTATTTAGCCATTTCTCTACTGATGGACATACAATTTTTTCCAATTTGTTATTCTTACAAAAATCCTGCAGTAGTATCCCTGTCTTTCTCTAGGATATGTCGCCCTATGGAGAACTGTTACGTCACAGTATTTAAGATACTGCCAAATTGCTCTTCAGATTGGCAGCATCAATTTGTGTGTAAATTTCCCTACAATCTCGCCAATCGATACTTCATGAGTAAAAAATAGTATTTCACCCTATTTGCATTTCCCTGATCTTTTCATACAGTTTTACCTCTATGAATAATGAAAAGTCTTTTTATGTCTTTTGTCCATTTTTCTATTGGGTTTTAAAAATTATTATTGATCAACAGAAATCATTAGCATTTACAGTCATGTGCCACACTGACGTTTGGTCAACAATACACTGTATATACGATGGCGATCCTGTAAGATTATAATGGAGCTGAAAAATTCCTATCACCTAGTGATGTTGTAGCCATTGTGATGTCACAGTGCAATTATTTAATTTTTTAATAAATTCAGTGTACAATGTTTATAAGGTCTATGGTAGTGCACAGGAATATCTTAGGCTTCACATTCACTCACCACTC
This sequence comes from Propithecus perrieri, assembly GCA_963574695.1. Taxonomy (NCBI): domain Eukaryota; kingdom Metazoa; phylum Chordata; class Mammalia; order Primates; family Indriidae; genus Propithecus; species Propithecus perrieri. The sequence continues at coordinate 10,068 of CAUYRB010058076.1, read as the reverse complement.
ACTCCCTGACTCACCCAGAGCAACTTCTGGTCCTGCAGGCTCCATTCACAATAAGTGCCCTATATAGGTGTACCATTTTTAAAATCTTTCATGTTGTATTTTTACTATAACTTTTCTATGTTTAAATATGTTTAGATATACAAATAATTACCATTGTCTTACAGTTTCCTACAGTATTCCATACAGTATCATGCTGTACAGGTTTGCAGCTTAGGAGCAATAGGCTATATCATGCAGCCTAGGTGTGTAGTACGCTGTACCACATAGGCTTGTGTAAGTATACTCTATGATGTTCGCACAACGACGAAATCGCCTAACAACACATTTCTCAGAATATATCTCCATTGTTAAGTGACTGATGACTGTACAGTCAATATTAGTCCTTGTTATGTGTATTTTAAACACCATAACTTCATTTATGGTATCTTTTGCATATTCTAGTTTTTAGTTTTGATACAGTCATTTATCTTTTCCTTCATGATTTATGACTTCTGATTTTTGTGTCCTGTAAGGAAGTGCTATCCTACTTGAAGACATTAAGAGTCTCCTATATTTTCGTCAAATACTTTATTTATTTTTTTTAGAGATAGGTCTTGCTATGTTGACCACACTGGCCTTGAACTCATGGACTCAAGTGATCTTCCCACGTCAGCCTCCAGAGTAGCTGGGACTACAGGCGCATGCCACCACATCTGGCCAAATACTTTAGCCTCATTATTAATGGCCAAATACTTCAGCGTCATTGATGTTGAGATAAGACCCATCTGGGATTTATTTTGGTGTATGGTATAAGGTAAAGTTCTAATTTTATTTTCTCTCAATTTGTGAATCAATTGTCCCCAAACCATTTACTGGATAGTTCATCCTTTCTCCCTTGATATGTGACACCTACTCAATTATACATGAGTTCTCAAATAAATCTAGATCTGGATTTTCTAATCTTTCCATTGATCTGGCCCTGCTCCTCTAGTATACTGTTTTAATTACACTAAGCCCTGACTTTTGATAGGAAGAATTCCTCTGTTTTGTTCATCTTCAAAATTATCTTAGCTATTCATTTATCTTTATTCTCTCAAATGAATTTTAGAACCATTTTGTCAAGTTTTCTGAAAAAATCATCCTGGATTCTGACTGAAATTACATTAAATTTGTAGATTAATTAGGAATAACTGTCATCTTTATAATTTTGAATCTTCCCCTCTATGAGAAAACATGTATTCTCTTCTCATGTATTTAGGTCTTTTATGTTCTTACATTTTAGAGAATAAATAATGATATATTTACTAATGAAATTATATGATGCCCATGACTTGCTTCAAAACAATCTAGTGGGGTCTGGGAATAACACAGAGGAAACAATATTGACTGTAAGTTGATAATTGTTGAAGGGGTGTGATGAGTACATGGGGTTTGAAATTTTCTATAATAAAAAGATTTGTAGGGAATAGCTATTTCTGATACTACGGCCCCTAAAACTTATAAAAACTTGTGATTTTTTGTTTTGTTGTCTTAGGGAGTAAGGGTAAAAGAAGAGAAAATGATATACTAATCATAAATATATATAGTCTTGGGTATAAAATTTCTAAATATTATATTCTGTTTTTAAGTATTGCTAATTTTTCTCATAAATAAGTTTTCCCCTCATCTCTTTCACAATCATTCTCACTATGCAGATGTAATTTTAATAATACTCTCCAAACCAATGTAGGATATGTATGTGCTCAGCAGTGGAAATTGCTAGATCATAGGGCATGCACATTTTCACCTTAATGAGTATAGTCAAATAGTTCTCAAAGTCATAACAGATTATGATCCCTTTAGCAGTATCTAAGATCACCTTGACCCATATCTATGTCAAAGTCATCATCACTGATTTTGGCAAATCCGTTTGGCTTGAAATGGTATATCGTGTCTTTTATCAATAAAAAAAATCCCTGAAGCAAACATGTCAAAATGTTAGTATTTGTCTACTCTTGCTAGAGAACATATGTCTTAAAAATATTAAATATTCCTTTTCCAAATTAATTACCCCCCAAATCAAAAATAAGTTCTTTTCCAAACTCCCTAATTGAATGCCTTCTCCAAAGTAACCAAAGTCCTAATCAAATTAGACATGAAAGCAACACTTATGCTTTCAGTAATCTAACTATGCCATTACACATACGGTTATATCTTTTCTCAAGATTTTTAAAATGAAAATGTAAGCTACTTCTGCCAAGAGGATCATCTTCTCTAACTCACTGTCCTAATATGGAGTGAAGCAGAAATTCATATTAAGGACAGGGTTACTTTTGATTTTTACCTCTACAAATACTCTATCCCTAATTAAAACCTAATCATATTCAATTTTCCTATTAGCCACTTAACAGCAGCATATCATACTCACTACTTATTTAATAGGAATAAGCTGTCTTCCAGTTTGGTGGAAATATTAATATAAAGGAGAGAAGAGAAGAAAAATTTCTTTTCTCTCAAATACGCTACCTATCTACTATCAATGGACATGTAATTGAGTTGTTTTCCTCTTGAATTGAGGATTTTTGTGGCAATTGTGATCTTCCTTGGGATTAATTCCATCCACTTGTAAGTTTGTTGTCACAGATTGAGGTTTCTGACAAGGAAACAGTATGGCTAAGATGGCCTATAAAGTGATCAAATCTATACAGGCCTTATTAGCACCATGCTCTGATATAAATACCTACATACATTTACATAAAACTCTTGAAAAATCCACATTAAAAAACCTCAAGAAGCTAGCACAGAATAGACATTCAATAAATGTTTTTGCTGTTGTTTATGCACATAACAGGCAGAAAAATATAAAAAATTTAAAAGTATAACTCATATCTAAATTATCAATTTAATCACTCAGAAAATCTTACAAGGATTAATGATTTAAAAACAAATCCCATTTCTATTAATATATATCTTCTTAACCCGAGTATCTGTGTGTGTGCGCGCATGTGTGTGTGTGTGTGTGTATATATTTTTTTATATACATATATATATATCTCCTTGATGTTTGCCCTTTGACTTTTACTCAAAAGTTTCAGGCAATCAAATAATCATAGTGGCTCTAGAATGTCATTTATAGACATTTTTAACACTCAGTGAAAAAAATTACTTCAACCGATATTTTCATATTAAAAATTCAGCATAAAAATGATTTTGAGTGAACTATTCCCACTGACTAAAAACTAAATATTAAAACATTCGCAGTGTCTTGAGGTAGTATTGTTGGATATATCCTGAGTACTAACAAAAAATTTTTACCTGTAATGTACATGCGTGACTGTTGGTTTCCTGTATCCAAGAATCCAGGTTTGAATATCTATAGGTTCAGCTTTAGGATAGGCTATAGTTGTATCTATTATCCACTGGAGGCCTTTTGATTTGTTGCCTGAGAACAAAGAAGAAAAACAGCTTAAAATTAGATCAAATTTTATATTATCTGCAGCAAATAACAGTTTACTTGAGCAGTGTAAAGCATATCAATTTACCTTTTGCTTTAAGAAAACAGGATAAACTTTGGTGCTACTGTCCTATAATGCACTTAAGATGAAATTAAGCAATGTCTATTATGTTATATAACGCACAAACCTCAAAATAAATTAACAAACACCATTCAAGTATTCAATATAATTATGCACTATGAAGGTCTAATTTATATTTAACACTCCTATAAAACAACTGGCCTATGAGAGGATCAGAAACTAAAGTATGGTATCACGAAAATGAAAAACAGACTTCAATACAAAACTGTTCATTAAATATAACCTAATACAATACAAACGCCAAGATTCATGATACTTGGGAGACATTAATAAATATTGGAATATGGCAATAAAATTAAGCAATTTTTGGACATACATTATCAGTTGCTGCTCATTTAAACAAAGTAAAAAAAACTCCCCCAATTTTAGCAAAAGTTATTAATATATATAAATAAAGCAATAAATCTTCCTTCCCTTTGGAAGGTACAACAGGTAACTGCTGTTGTAGAGAGGGGATGGGGAAGTTCAGTTTAGTCTGATCCTTTGCATAGTGTTTTTATTCCTGGTATGGAGTAAAGCTGAGCAAGAATAGAGTCTGCTGATAGCCAGACTTTAAAGTGCAATAGTCTAGTCTTTGTTTGAAGTAAGAGAAAAAAGAAAACTCATTTTCAAGTGTTAAGTCCAAATGTGCGCTAGGAATCAATGATATATTACTTTTGTATGTCAAATCATTTAAAACTGGCCTTAAATTCTTTAAAGATTTTAGAACAACATTGTGAAGGAAGAAAAAACAAGCAAAAAAAAAAAGTAAAAAAATTAATTTTTAAATAAGAGGTATTGCTAAAGGACAAGCTACCAATGATATACATGCTGAAACATTTAGGTGTAAAGTATACTAATGTCTGTAGCTTATTTTGAGATGTATTAAAAAGAAGAAACCAAGATGGACTAATGGATGGATAGAAGGATGGAGAGAGATGTGATAAAGCAAATATATTAAAATGCTAATTACAAAATCTAGTTGATTGGCTGGGCACGGTGGCTCACGCCTGTAATCCTAGCACTCTGGGAGGCCAAGGCAGGTGGATTGCTCAACGTCAGGAGTTCGAGACCAGCCTGAACAAGAGCGAGACCCCATCTCTACTAAAAAATAGAAAGAAATGATCTGGACAACTAAAAATATATATATAAAAATTAGCCTGGCATGGTGGTGCATGCCTGTAGTCCCAGCTACTCGGGTGGCTGAGGCAGAAGGATCACTTTAGCCCAGGAGTTTGAGGTTGCTGTGAGCTAAGATGATGCCATGGCACTCTAGCCTGGGCAACACAGCAAGACTCTGTCTCAAAAAAAAAAAAAAAAAAAAAACTAGCTGATCAACTCATGTATACCTACTGTAAAATTCTTTCAACTTTTATGTTTGAATATTTTTATAATAAAATGATAGCGAAAAAACATCACCAGTTCAGTTTACTATCTGTTAAATCATATGCTAAACAACAAAAAATACTAATCCTTTTAAAGTTAATCAGATAGAACTTAATTTTGTTCTAGGTATACAGATCACATATTAAACACAGGCATAGTTTGTGTTTACATGGAATAAAATGCTTGTGCATGTGAATACTAAAGAAAATAAAATGCAAAATACCAAAACATACAGAAGAAAAAAGTAAAATGCAGGTAAAACTAGTTTTTAGGTATACTTATGATTTTTTCTAAAGAGCTAGAATAAAAATTTTTAATTTAGGACAAAAAATAAACTACTCTGCTTTGGTTATAAATTGGAATTATTTATCTCCAAAAGGAAAAAAAAAAAACATTTTTCTTCACTGTTATGCAGTCAGTATGACAACTGCCCCTACCTTTGAGATCTAGAACATCACAGGGTATTGACTGGGTGGAACTATTTTAAAACAGCAGTCTTTATTAGAGCAACTAATCCTGTTGGGAAGACATTTGCCTTCAAGCTTTGGCTTGGCTGACATTGCCACAGTGTCTCTCCAGCAGTGAAGCTATTCTGAACTTTCCTTTTCTATTAAAAGACTCTCATTTTATCTTTTTAATAGATGATGAAAGATTAAGAGAGCTGACTGCCAAGCAGCTGCTTGGGAAAAACAAATGAAAGGAAAACTCAGTTAAATCTCATGGGCATTATTTCTATGTCCGGTCCTTATCGCATTTAAAAACATATATTTCTGAGGGCCAATCACTTCCATTCTTATTTATCTAAAGAACATTTAAAAAAATTGCAAAATGCTACAAAGGAAACAAGCCTAGTGAGTACCTTTCAGCTTTTTAATTTATAACCAAACTTTCATAGCAGTATCTTAGATAAACTTGTTCAAGCTATTGGCACAAATACCTTCTGCAAAACTTTACAATTCACCAGATTATTTCCAAGATAGTTGCATCTTTGACTTATTTTCTCCTAGTGATAAAAGTAATATATACTCATTATTTAAAAAATGGAAAATTCAGAAAGTATTAATAAATGAAGAAAAAAACATCCATAATGTTACAACTCAGAGAAGCAATCTTAATACTTTGGTATCTTTCCTTTCACTTATTTCCTACTGCCTTAATGTTTACAGCTTGGAGCTCCAATTATTTTCATAATAGGTGTTTGTAATGGCTGTGTTGTATTTTGTTGCATGGATATTTGATAATTACTTATCCATTTTCCCTTTTGGCTATTTCCAATTTTTTGCTATTAGAAATATCTGTGGCTTGGTCCAAAGGTAGTGAGTTATCTCGCTTGATTGTTCATAGTCCGTTACAGACTGAACTCCTTCTTCTACAACCTTCCCCCCTTCTCACTACTGCACTTGACTAGTCTTAAAAAAAAAAAAAAAAAAGAAAGAAAGAAAAAAAAAAGAAATAATCTGTGACAAACTTCTTTGCTTACACTTCATATTATTTGCAGTGAAATAACCGAACCATTTATTAACACTTTAAGGCTCTTAATTAAATACCATCAAACCTCATTAAATTCATTCTCTGTATTAAAAACAAAAAACTTTCTAAACTTGATAACATGTATTGTTATTATTTGCATTTGCATATCTATGATTAGTTCTTCAAACAAGTCATTCCTATATGTGTATTTTTTAACCTAGCAATTCCACTTCTAGGAATCTGTACTACAGCAGTAGTTCCACCAATATGTAAAGATATGTACAGGATGTTTATTGCAGCCGTGGGAATGACCCAGAATATGAATAAGTGCGGTAGGAGAAAGACACCTTGGCTTTACACATTTCTGTATTATTTGAATAAATTATTGTAAGCATGGACTATTTTTGTACATTGAAACATTTTAAAAATTACAATTTCATCTTCTCCCTAAGTATTATTTCTGTTTAACAAAAACTATAAATATAAAAAAAAATTATAATTTTCTAGAACTTGAGAAAATTCCTTAATTCCAACAAGGTAAAAAATGCTAAAAACCATCATACCTGATTCTTTAGCATCTCCTCCTGCTGGACTTCCATTTTCCTGTCGTGCTACAAGTGTACTCAAAATAATTTTTGTTGCCCCACACCTTGGCAGAGTGACATGTGTAAGAAATGGCAAGTTATTTTTCTTGGCAAATGCCTGACTTGTTTCTCGCCTCTTCCTGAGGAAGCCCCCTTCTGGAAACAAAACGATCCATTTTCGACCTCTGCTTCTGTAATAATTTTCTAAGTGCTTCTTGAGAAGTAGCAGCTGTTGGTCACGGTAAGATCTTCCCTAGAAAGTACACACGCGTAATAAGTACAGGTACATCTGAAATTAAAATGCCATAAAATTAGAAATAACAGCTTCTAAATTAAAATCCAATCATAGAATAGAATAGTGATTTCCTCCCCCCCCCACTTATTTCCCTTTTGAACACAGTGGTAAAAAGAGAGAAGTTATTAGCACTTATATAAATAAATCTTTCTGAAGAAAAAGGAAATTGTTCTGATTGCCTCTCAAAGTTCAGTCATTCGTCAGTTCAGTGACTGCTTGCTGAGTGCCTACTATTTGCCAAGCACTACCCTAGACACTGGGGCTTGAGGCCTAAATAAGAGTCCCCTATGGAGCTTATACCCTAGTTCAGGAAGACAGTAGTTACGGAGTGTAAATTCAATTGGTGACGTATGATAGGAAGAAAATAGTAAGAGGACAGAAAGGGTCAGCGAAAGCTGCTCTGAGGAGGTGACGTTTAAGCAAAGAGCTGATAATGTGAGGGAATAAGCCACGTGAAGATGAGAGCCAGAATATTCCCGGGGACGAGAACAAAAAGGACAAAGGCCCTTTGGTGGAACAACCGTGGCGTGTAAAGAACAGTATCAAGGCCACAGTGGTGGACGGGTGACGAATGAGGAAGTCAGTGGTAGGAGATGAAATTGCAGAGGGAGGTGGCGATCACATACTTATTGTGTATGAATAGTATTTTGGAGGGGACATCTTTGGATAGTTTTGAACAAGGAAGCGTTATAATCTTATTTATATTTAAAAAAAAATCTGCTGGCTCCTGTGACAAAAAGACTGTAGGAGATAAGTTGGGAGACCATTGCAGTATTCCACACGAGTGAGTTTGATGAGATTTAATTATAGTGTATTGATGAGAAGGTGGGACATTCAGGGAAAAAACTGAAAGCAAAGCAAACGGGACATTCTGATAGACTGATCTTAACTGTGAAGGAAGGAGAAAAAAGAGGAGGATGACTTGAAGACTGAAAAAGAAGAATCCATAAAAATTTGTAGGAAGGCCCCAAACTTACAACTAAATATCACAAAGCTTCTTCCTTTCGGTATGCTCAATTTGCTAATAATTTTCCAGCCAACACAATTACAGAAGCTCCTCAAAATAATTAGTATGCTTTCAGTCTTCAGATTAAATGTATCCCAAATAAGTAAGACACTTTCTTAGCTAGTTTACTGAATTGAATTATGATTAAGATAGCTATTAAATTCCCAAGATTGCAAATAAAATATTTTTACTATTCTTATTTTCTATTTACTATTCAATATTTTCATATTGTTAAAATGGTCTAGTAGCAAAGTCCCAAGAGATTTTTTTCTCTTCCCTCCCCCATGTTACAGATTTTTATTATTAATCTAGAAGGGGAAAAAATGTTGCTCTTTAGAAATTAATTTGCAAATCTCCCAGATACTTTGAAATGTAGTCTTCAAGCATGCAAAACTTTGCATTGTAATAACATGGAAAATATTTTGGAGTACATTATTTTCCATTTTTATGCCTTCAAAGTATAACAATAGTTTAGCATAATTTAGCTTCTTCTTGTCTGAGGATCATCATTAGGATTAACTATACTACATTATGAATTCAGCAATTTTCTCAGACTGGAAATGATGTAAGGGGTTCAGCTAGTTTTTCCATTGGATTCTACTAGACTGCTAAGCTTTTTTTTTTTTTTTAATTAATTTATTTTTTTAAATTTCCCCAGCATATTAGAGGGGTACAAATGTTTAGGTTACATATATTGCCTTTGCCCCACCTTAGTCAGAGCTTCAAGCGTGTCCATTCCCCAGATGGTGTACACCACACCCATTAGGTGTGTATATACCCATCCACTCTGCATCCCTCCCATCTGCCCAACACCTGATGAATGTTATTACTGTATGTGTACTTAAGTGTTGATCAGTTAATACCAATTCGATGGTGAGTACATGTGGTGCTTGTTTTTCCACTCTTATGATACTTCACTTAGTAGAATGGGCTCCAGCTCTATTCAGGATAATACAAGAGGTGCTAGATCACTATTGTTTTTTGTGGCTGACTAATACTCCATAGTATACATATACCACATTTTATTAACCCACTCATGTATTGATGGGCACTTGCGTTGTTTCCACATCTTTGCAATTGTGGATTGTGCTGCTCTAAATATTCTAGTGCAAATGTCTTTTTTACAGAATGTCTTTTGTTCCTTTGGGTAGATGCCCAGTAATGGGATTGCTGGATCAAATGGTAATTCTACCTGTAGCTCTTTGAGGTATCTCCATATTGCTTTCCACAGAGGTTGTACTAGTTTGCAGTCCCACCAGCAGTGTATGAGTGTTTCTAGCTCTCCGCATCCACGCCAACATTTATTGTTTTGGGACTTTTTGATAAAGGCCATTCTCACTGGAGGTAAGTGATATCTCATTGTGGTTTTGATTTGCATTTCCCTGATGATTAGAGATGTTGAGCATTTTTTATATGTTTCTTGGCCATTAGTCTATCTTCTTTTGAAAAGTTTCTGTTCATATCCTTTGTCCACTTTTTGATAGGGTTGTTTTTTTCTTGCTAATTTTCCTGAGTTCTATATAGATTCTAGTTATCAGCCCTTTATTGGATGTGTAAACATGCAAATATTTTCTCCCATTCTGTAGGTTGTCTGTTTGCTCTCATGATAGTTTCCTTGGCTGTGCAGAAGCTTTTTAATTTGATCAGGTCCCACTTATTTATTTTTGTAGACTGCTAAGCTTTCTAATTTTTGGTTCTGCTGCCTTCTCAAAGATTAGGTTCTTTGTTAAGTCGTTCTGATCACTGTTTGTTTTGTCTTGACCTTGTGGCCAATCTCCATTGCCACTTCTTCTT
>CAUYRB010058075.1:0-10433 GCA_963574695.1 Propithecus perrieri | reverse complement strand
ACATCTCTAATCATCAGGGAAATGCAAATTAAAACCACAATGAGGTATCACTTATCTCCAGTGAGACTGGCCTTTATCAAAAAGTCCCAAAACAATAAATGTTGGCATGGATGCGGAGAGATAGGAACACTCATGCACTGTTAATGGGACTGCAAACTACTGCAACCTCTGTGGAAAGTAATATGGAGATACCTTAAAGAGATACAGGTAGAAGTACCATTCGATCCAGCAATCCCATTACTGGGCATCTACCCAAAAGAGCAAATGATACTGTATAAGAAAGACACCTGCACCCGAATGTTTATAGCAGCACAATTCACAATTGCAAAGATGTGTAAACAACCCAAGTGTCCATCAATACATGAGTGGATTAATGAAATGTGGTATATGTATACCATGGAGTACTATTTAGCTTTAAGAAACAATGGTGATATAGCACCTGTTGTATACTCCTGGATAGAGCTGGAACGCATTCTACTAAGTGAGGTATCCCAAGAATGCAAAGACAAGCACCACATGTACTCACCGTCAAATTGGTATTAACTGATCAACACATAAGTGCACATATAAGAATAACATCTATTGGATGTTGGGCAGGGGGGAGGCGGGAAGAGGGGAGAGGTATATGCATACACTAAGAGTGCAAGGCGCACCACCCGAAGAATGGGCATATTTGAAACTCGCACTTGTGGGGGAGAAGGGGGCAAGGGTAACATACGTAACCTAAACATCTGTACCCCAATAATATGCTGAAATAAAAAAAATAAAAGGACATGCATATTTCTTGAGATTTATACTTAACAAACTCAGAAATATTCAGCAACTAGGGAAGCCTTGTTTACTCACTCAGCAGCATTCCAGATTTGGGGTTTGTTGTGAGAAATTATCATATTACAAATCCTAAATTCATTTAGAATGCTTTCCCATACTCCATAGAAGAGTAGAGCTACAAATTTGCAATGTGATTAATTAGGCCCAAGGTGGCCCAATAAAGTAACACCTTATATAATAAAATCATATGTATTAGCATTGCCTTTGAAGTAAAGAGAGATGGATTCTTTTCCCAGACTCTTTCACTTATTCTTTTATTCTTGCATTCAATATTAATGAATATCGCATCTGAGATGTAAGCACATTCCTTCTTACCTCAAGGACAAAACAAATATTTATTTAGGACATTGCAGCTTATGAAGTACAGCACTTAATAATGTGCATAAATATTCTAAGATTTAGTTCCTTTTCCTATAAATAAATTTAATAGAACTTATTTAAAAGTTAATTTGTCAATTTACATACATAGTATATGAAAAAAAGTCTTGGGAAACAAAGTTCTATACAAAGTTCTGTGAAAAGTGTGATTTTTTTCCTATGATATTAGACAGTGACATTTTTATTCATAAACATAAAATTCACCCTGATATAAAATCTCAAGCACCAAGAAAAGAAATGCCAAAGAAGCAGAAGAAAACAATTTGGAATAGAATTAATTTTATTCTTCTGAAGTTCTTAAAATTATATCCTCTGCTTTTTATATGAGTATATAGCTGACATTCTGCTGGGCTTCTTCTTGCAATTACTTTGAAGTCAGATTATGTGTTCTTCATTTGAAACCTATATGCTCGTGTTAAGATGAAATACAGTTGCCTTTGAGAATAAAATATATATATATGTATGTATGTATAAAGAGAATACAGTGCTAGATACTTTATTGTTAAAGCTCTTTTCTCCTCATAGAGAAGTCTACTGAAACTGTCACACAAACTCACAATGTGCAACTATACATTTTGTGACACGTAGACACGTGACATGTAGACAAAAGACAGAAATGTCAATAAGATGGTCCATTTCAAATTCAGTGATTCTGTATTATATAAGGAAACAGAAGGAACTGTGACATGAACACACAGCTCATTACACAGTAATTTCAGTCTAGCCTGTCATTGATTCATGAGCAGGTTAAAATCTCACCTCTGCCTTCCATTATCTTCATATCTTCCCTATAATAATAACAAAAAGGAAAAACAGCATAGAAAAGAAAGTTATTACAAAATGCATAACAGAGGCAGCTGCTATGATTTGAATTTGGCCCCTCAAAAATTCGGATGTTGCTAATGTGATGGTATTAAGAAGCAGTGCCCTTGGGGGAATGGACACACCTGAAGCTCGGACTTGGGGGGGAGGGAGGGTAAGAGCATCATACGTAACCTAATCATCTGTACCCCCATAACATGCTGAAATAAAAATTAAAAAAAAAAAAAGAAGCAGTGCCCTTAATTTGTTAATGAGAATAAGGCTCGTATAAAAGAGGATTCAGACAGCGTTTGACTAGCTTGCCCTTCTACTTTCTGCCATGTTAGAATGCAGTAAGAAGGCCCTCACCAGACCAGATGCTACCGCCTTGATCTTGTATTTCCCAGCCTCCAGAACTGTGAGAAATAAATTTTTATTCTTTATACATTACCCAGTCTCAGGTATTTTGTAATAGAAGCACAAAACAGATCAAAACAGTACCAATTAAAAATTCTACTAAGCACTAATGAGATTCTAAAAACAACCCAAAAAGCAAAAAACAAAAATATACGTGTTACTTAAAAAAAATAAGTGCTGGCATCCAACAAATTCAACTCTAACAAATACTTAGCATGTTTTCACATTACGCTAAATAGCTTTTTAAAAAAATAAACTAAGTCACAAACACTACAGATGAGAATGCAAAATTATTTTATCAACCCAATCCATTGTTTTATATGTTTAGTAAACTAAGGAAATATCCCTGTTATACTCATGCCCACACCTGTGTTTCCTTTATTCAATATTATTAAACAATGTTTGTCTTAAGTAAGTCTTCTCCAACTGCATGCACTTTCCTGAAATCCAAGCATAAAATAGGATTTGAACTGTGACTATCATACTTTCTCTGCATTGAACTGGCAAGACAGCCATTTCTTAACAGTCACCTTGCACTGGCTTTATCTCAGAGAACATTCTCACATGACAGAATAGAAGAGTTCAGCTTCTTTCTGTAACCCACCTGACTACCTGAATTCACCTAATTAAGCAACTGACAGCAGACAGAACTATAACTCTCAATGATCACTTCCTTCCCCTTAAGCTAATAACTTTCATGTCTTTGCTAATATAGCTGAGTAAATTTATAATCCATTTTGTGTGTGTACATATGTGCACATGTGCAAAATTGCCAAGTTTCCTTGATTTTTTTCCAACCTACAAGGAAAATTTTCAGTTTTCAGTCATATACTGAATAATATTAAATAAAATGGAGATTTATTTTTGGTCTATGATATTTTATAAATAAAGAGTTATTCAATTATTATGACAAAGCAAACTGCACAGTGGGCACTGTGTTAGTCCATTTCGTGTTGCTATAAAGGAAATACCTGAGGCTGGGTAATTTATAAAGAAAAGAGGTTTGTTTAGCTCATGATTCTGTAGACTGTACAAGAAGCATTGTGACAGCATGAGCTTCTGGTGAGGGCTTCAGGAGATTTCAAACAAGGCCAAAGATGAACAACGAACAGGTGTACCACAAGGCAAGAAAAGGAGGAAGAGAGGGAAGAGGTGGTGACAGGCTCTGTTAAACAGCCAACTCTCAGGTGAGCTAATAAAGAGAGAACTCACTCATTATCATGGGAGGGCACAAAGCCATTAATGAAGGATCTGCCCTCATGACAGAAACCCTTCCCACCAGGCCCCACCTCCAACACTGGGGATCACATTTCAACAAGACAGTTGGAGGGGCCAAATACCCAAACTTTATCAGGCAATCTGAATAATTTGTATTTTGGCTTCTTATTTTTTTAAAATGTAAAGTGAGTTTGCTTCATTTACCTCCTCTCTTGCCCCAACTAATAAATTGTCCTGGGCTGTAAAAATTCACAAGATATTCCATATCTCTAGAAAGTACTTTAATGAACATCCACATTAGTGTCTATCTAAAATCTTCCCCTTCTTCTTGGACTATAGATATTCCCACCCCACTGCCCTTTAAGTACCTTCATAATACTACTGTTGGGTTAGCCTGAATCCACCAGGACTATGCTTGTAATTTGGGGAAGTGATTTAATCTTTCTAAATTAATTTCAATATGAGTAAAATTGAAATATTTATAGTACATAAGTAATAATTTTGTTGTAAGAATCAAATGGAATATTCTTGATATTATTTATTTATCCTTTCAACTCAAATTAAATTTCAGGCAGGGCACCTAATTCATGCTATTCCTGAGTTCCTTCTCTAGGAATTCCTATACTGCCAAACTGCTATTGATGACTGTCCTTTTCTAATAGAGAAAGTGTTTCATACATATGTGTAAGAAGCTCTGAACTGCTGGATACAATTTTTTTTCCTAATGGAGAAACCCAGTCCACATGGAGAGAATGAAATAATAAAACCAATTTAGAGAGAAAACAGATCATTCTACTGTATTGGACTTATGCACCTGCTTTCAATTATTCCTGAAGCTCTATTGAACAATCATGTTTCCTACAGGTGATTTCCAATCACTCCTTGGATTCTTTTAGCCAATACAATCTCTTTTTTCCCCAAGCTCTTTTGAGGTGGCCATGTGTCACTATTGATTAATAGAAGAAACCAAGAAATATATATGTGGGAATTGAACACAGGGAATCTGCTCATATATCAAGAAAAATTAGTTTTGTTGCATTGATCTACATTACAAGAAGAAATTGAGAGTTTGAATCTCAGATTTCTCAACCCGTCAAGGGGATGGTGTGTATCTTTTTGTCTCCTTCCAAAAATAATTGAAATAAATATCAACTACTCCTTATGTATTTATCCATAAGTCATCAACTAATTTTGACAATTTATATCCCATTTAAATATATTAATAAAGTACAAAGACACATAAATCTAAATTTTATTCTATGCTTTAAATACAATGAAGGGAATTTTTTGGTTAAAGGAAAATAATTTGAGTGAGCTTTTGTTGAAGAATTCAATGAAGAATTTGTTAGGGAGCAGCCTATAACTTGATCTCATTAAAATTGGCATTTATTAATCAAATTCTTAAACTCTCTGTAAACTAGATAACAATCTAAGGAATGTACTCTCTCAGATATTAGTTTCTTTTTAAGGTACGGTGCATGAGAAGAGTGGCAGTTGAGAGTGGGTATGAGTAGAAGCCCGGGAAAGCTGTGCCTACTTCTGGGATTAAAAAATATTTGGGCCTGTGAAGAAACAGCCAAATAGATTTTTCATAGGAGTCTTCCTCAGAGCAAACTCATCCTAAGGAAAGATAGACTCAGCCTGTCTAACCATGATGCCTCAGCCACATCAACATATGGCAGAGTTTAAGTGGAGTAGATATCATTAATCAGACTTCCCGGGTCCATCTGCCCATGTGTCATGCTGTTGTGTACTCATGTGAAATTGGACAATTAATACATTTAAAAGATGATTCATAAGAAAGTTATTGAATTATTTTATTTATAAAGACTTTGAAATTCTGAAATTACCTGTTATTTGATATATTACCAAGAAAAATCAAGTCTTTTTGATTCTGATTAACTAATCTGTGACAATTATTACAGCAAAGGGAAAAACATAATTCCTGCTTTCTCAAGCTGTACCAGTTGAGGGTTTAAAATGATTCCACATTGTCAGTAATAATCTATATTTTACTCTCACACACGTGCTTTGTCAAGACTTTCAACTCCTGAAAAATCTTCATTGTACATGGTTTGTAGTAGGTAAACTAAAAAGCAGTCCAGTGGACTATCTGCCAGTTCATTGGAAAATTGAAAAAATGAAGAATTATTATACTTCCATATTAAATATAAAATTTTATGTAACTAATTATTCTTTTCTTAGCTGTACAAAAGCCAATTTAAAATTAAGGGCACATTGTGTCTTTGTGGTTTGTATTTTTTGTTGTTTCTTCGTTTTTGCCTTTCTTTATTCTTCCTTTTTCTTTTATAGCATATTATTAAATCTTAGCCTTGTGTTTAAAAGAATATCATTAATTTGTATTTGATTTTCATGGGTAAGTTGAATAACAATGAATTTGATGGAATTATCTACTTCTATATAAATTGAAAAAAAAACAAAAAAAAAAGCAGCCAAAATTCTGTCTTTCCAAAACAGGGCCCTGATTTTATATGATTCATAGTCAAGACTTTCCAAAATGTGAGATGGCAAGTGAGTTAAATAAGGAAGGATGCTCTAGAGAAGAAAATTGGGGAAAATACTGGAATTACTGGAAGTAAATTAAAACATGTATGGTAGTTCAGAGGCTATGCTCTGGAATTTGCCTTCTAGGATTCTGGGACCATGATCTGAGTCAGTGACTTTATGAAAGTGTGTTGAGCCTTATTTCTCACATATGTAAAATTGGTAAATTGCTATCTTATAGGAATGTAATCAGGATTATATAAGGAAATATTTATGAATCAACTGGCACACTGCCCAATAGATAGTAATTGTTATATAATGACATGTAAAATTATAAACTGAAAACTTTAAATGACTCATTCTCATGGCTTCATTGTTTAAGATAGTATCTTTAAAGGAATAGTGACCTCCACCTCAATTGATGTTAGAGGACAATTGTTTTGGTGATTTTGACTTGTTGATCTTAACAACTTTGGGGTCACAGTTGCCTTTGACACTTTATACTATGGTGTGTGTGTGTGACACTTTATACTATGGTGTTATATATATATATATATATATATATATATAGAGAGAGAGAGAGAGAGAGAGAGAGAGAGAGAGATTTTTTTTTAATTTGACAATATGTTACTAGAAAAAAAAATCTTCCTGGCTTTGTTTTAGCAAGAATCTTTAGAAAGAGCATAAAATAAAAATTTGACAAACTGAACTTCATGAAAAATTAAAAACTTATGCTCTAAAAAAACTTCCTTTTGAAAAAATTTAAGAAGTTAAGCTATAAATTGGGAGAAAATATTTGCACATATGTATGACAAAGGGCTTTTGTGCAGTACAAATGAAGAATCCTTATACTCCTACATCTCCATACTAAAAGAATATCAATTGCTGCTCAGGATATAATGCTACTAGAATTTTTGTGCATTTTCGTGAGAGTATAAAATGGTACAATCACTTTGAAAAACAGTGTGACAATTTCTTAAAAAGTTAAATGTATCCTTCCTATGCAATCCAGCAATTCCACTCCTAAATAGTATCCAAGAAAAATAAAGGCTTTTGCACAAATATTCAAACAAAAATGATCCCAGAAGTCCATGTATCACAAACTTTTTAGCAATTTAGCTTCCATAAAAGAATCAATTACTTAGCAATATAAAAAAACTACTGATACATTCAAGAACATAGATGGATCTCAAAAACATGCTGAATGAAGGAAGCCAGATATAAAGAGTGTGTACTATAGGATTCCATTTGTATTCATTTTTATTAAATTCTATTGACAGAATCTAGATCAGTGGTTACCTGGGACTGTGTGTGTGTGTGTACATATGTAGACATGATTCCAAAGAGACAGAACAACACTATTAGGTGTGATGGAGCTAATTTTGGGTGGAGGCAGTAGTTACAGGAGTGTACATATTTGCCATAACTCATCAAACTGTAAAGTTAAAATTGGTGCATTTAATTATATATAAATTTTATATCAATAAAATTAAAAAATAAAAAAATAAAAAGCAGAAAGCTTAAAAAATCAACTTTAAATTAAAAACTGCTATAGAATATTACAATTAAGTTTAAAAACTAAAATTGCTTTATACATATAAATTAGTATATTGAAAAACAATATATGATTGAAATAGTCTATAAAACAAACACTGTAAAGAACCATTAATTACAAAGAATAATAACAATTGTCTGATTTGGAAAAGATTGTGCTTACTCTGTTTTTAGAGTTAAACAATGTAGTTTAATTTCACCAGGTTTTGAGAATTTACATAAATGAAATAATACTATATGCTCTCTTTCACAGCTTCTTGACTAGTACTTCATTATATTAATACACCACAATTTCTTCATCCCTTCAATTACTGATGGTTATTTGGGTTGTTTTCATTTTGAGGCTATCCTAAATACTGTTTCATGCATGATTTACATGCACATTGGTGGATCAGGTGTTCTAAGATAAAACTCTTAAAAGTGAAAGAGCTGAGTCATAGGTTACTCATCTATTCATCTTAAACAAGGTCAAACAGGTGTGTATTTGTGTGTGCATGTACATTCAAAAAGATATGAATTTTATAAATTCCTTTATTACTGCAAAAACTGTTGCTGTGTCATTATGATATGCTGAAATGTATGACTTAGGTGCTCATATTCGACAATGGCACTTCTTACAGTTGTGTATTGTTAAGTCTATCTCGATGTTCCCTGGTCCTCAGTTCCCAGTGTCAAGAGTGAGTACTGGTACCAAGCTGAGCCAATGATGGAGTGATTACAAGTACAAAGCAATCCCACACACACAGTTTATTACAGAAAAGAAAGAAACTATAAAAAGTGAAAGTAAAGAAGGAAGCTACCCAAAGCGAAAATACATTCTAGAGAGAGAATAGGTCCGTCCATGAGTGGAGAAAGATGTTAAAGACTCCCAGGTGGTTTCCTTTTATTTGCCAGTCCCCAGGGTGGCTTACGGAAGGTGAGGGATAGTACCAAATGATTATCAGGTGTTCTCTGTTTTCTTGTAGTCCCTTTCCCTGATTGGTCTCTGGCTTTTCTGCCCTCAGAACCACTCTCCTGCCTATACCCACCACCTGAAGATTTGATTTCTACCTGGTTTGCTGGTTATAAATTTGTATTTTTGTTGTTGTTTTCTCTTCTTCTAATGTTTTCTAGTCTTAGAAAAATACTAAAGCTACTGGTCTTTGCTTGTTACTGAATGATATTTTTTTCTGGGTCTGTGAGGAGGATGCTCTGTGGCTAGCAAGTGCTCCCACACAGGTTTCAGAAATTGAAAGAAAAGGTGAGTGGCAGTGGGCAGGTGAGACATGCTCTTTATTGTCAGGGGGATACAGCAGCGGTGAAAAGCATGGTTGAGAATACGGTGAGTGCTTATATATGGCTCTGAACGATAGTGGCAATGTAGAGGACACCTTTGTCTGGGAATGTTTCCTTGTTGTTTTTCTCAAGAACATGTCTGTGGCCTTGCACGCAAGTGCAGAGTGCCCTAAGCCTGCAAACAGGAGGGGCTAGAGAGTTTAGATGCAAACATCTGCTCGCCGGAGACAAAACAACAAGTAACAGGGACGTGTTGAGTCAGGACAGTGTGGGAACAAAGAAATTGCGGTTGGACAGTTGCCCAACAGGCTGTTATAAATAAAGCAACTACAGCAAGAGCTTTTGCTGCAGCCTTATACTGTCTTTGTGGTGTCTGTGTCTTTTTGTAAGGGTTGCAGTTGTATGTCTGTGTCTTTTTGTCTCTGTGTTCATTCCTCAGTCTCAAGATACGGGCCACATCAAATGGCGCAGTGAGCAGGGTTGTGTCACTTGGGACTGAGGAACCAGATTGGGACCTCTTTGGTATAAGGTAAGTGACACCCAACAGAGGACCTCCGGCATTATGGGGAATTCCCCTTCAGCTGCGGAACGAGAATATTGAAAGTTAGTTCAGGGACTTTTACATTCAGTAGGAGTGGAAGTTAAAGATACTACTTTAAAGCAATTGTTTGACTTAGTGCAGCAGCACTGCAACTGGTTTCAGTTTCAGTCCCAGGTTCAGTTAAATTTGCACAGCTGGCAACAAGTTGTTAAAGCTTTTTGTGTAGCCCACCAACGAGGCGACATGGTTAATTTAAAAATTTGGACTGTTTGTAATGCCATAACGCAAGCACTATAGCTGTTAGAAACTGACTTGGAGAAAGCTGAGTCACAGAATGGGGAGGAGCTGGATTCTCCTCCCCCTGAGGAGATCGCAGAAGTGACTCCTCTAATAGATAGTCAGGAAAGGGTTAACTCTCTATTCCCTAACACTGAAATAGCAGAACTTATTGCCTTATTGAAGAGGTGTTTACCCTCTATTGTTACTACCTCCACAGCCCCGACAGTGCCGGCAGCTTATCCTGTCTCTTTGCGGCAGCTGCAGCAGCCAGTCCCACCTGCAGGGGCTTCTTTTCAGATTCCTAATAACACTAATGACCCAAATAACGATCTTCCTTTACCTCCTGACTTTGATGATAATTCCCCTTTTCTCCCTCGGGCTGGTACTACTTTTGCTTTCCCTATAGTACGGCAGCTTTTTGGCCCTGGTGTTGATCCACAGTTCCCAAACAGGGGACAGCATGTTACTTATCATGCCCTTCAGTATAAATTCCTGAAGGATTTGAAACAGGCCGTCCAAGCTTATAGTCCTCAGTCCCCTTTCGTTCATGGTCTTTTGGATGCCTTTTCTAGTGAAAACATTCTTATATCCTTGGACTGGGAGAATATTGGTAAAACAGCCTTAGAAGGCCCCC
>CAUYRB010058074.1:0-11122 GCA_963574695.1 Propithecus perrieri | reverse complement strand
TTCTCTGAAAACACTGATTTCCCCATCAACAGCATCCTGGCCTCTCAGTTCAGTGAGTTCCTCATTTCCAAGTCCCTTCCTTCCATCCCTCTCTGCCTGTGCAGACACTGCTGACCATCAATAACTGTGCATCTTGGAGCCTTGATTTTATGGGTTCTTTCTCTATTACCTCTTCTCCTTATGACACATGTCCTTAGTAGTCCTCTTCCAGTACTTTCCATCTTCAAGGAGATGCCCAAGCTTTTCCCTCATCAGTTTTTGATACTTTTCCACTCTCCTGATGTCTGTACATTATTTCTAGGCCAGATGATGTAACACGACTCACACTGTAATCTTTCTCCTTTAAGTACACTCACTCCCTTGCCTCTGTCAGTCTCACCTGACAAGCACAACGATGGATAAAGTCAACCACCTAAACACTCCTTGCCTGAACTGGACTAGTGAAAATGGCTGGAGAATAGTACACAATTATGTTGCTGGACTCTTTTTGAATTCTAGGGCACAAATCTCTAAAGAGCACTCCACACTGCCCAAATTCTAGTGTGCCTCTCTGGCATGTGTGCTTGCCCTCTCTCTAAGATCATATTTTATATATTCTCTGCTCTCCCCACACGGTTGTTACCTTCAATATCCGCTCTTAAATGATGGTCAAGTCTCACACTGGGAAAATTGTCAGCTCTGAGCTTCCTCATCTGTCTTTCACCTTTGCATGTTTTTTGGCACACCCTCTACCTGGCCTCTCCATCAGTGGCCTCAGTCCTCGTGTGACGCCAGCTCTTCTACCTGGGCTACACATTCTGATACTACTCATCTTGTCAAAGACTTCACTGTTTCAAAGGTGCAGTCTTCCTCTGCAACATCAATTTCTCCCTCTCTATCCTGGTTCATTCCCCTCAATATTCACATGGGCTTAAGTGTCTCATATCTGGGAAAACACATGAACAAACCAGCATGCTTCTTCCACCCCATGTCCCGCATTAGCTACTGCGCCACCTCTCCTCTCTTCCCTCTACAACCCAAATCTCCTACAGTATGGTCAGATACTCACTATCTCTACCTCTGTGTCTCTTGTTGCTCTGAATTCATCCCAATTAAGCTTTAGATGCTACCACTGCTGAGAATGGTTAAGGTCACCAACTACAACAACCATTTCTCTTTTCATTGTTCTTGACCTCTCAGCACCATTCAACAAGTTCACTTCTCTTTCTTTCTCAATTTTCTTTCTTTCCTGATGATCACTCTACCTCACTGATTGTTCTTATTCCGTCTCTCTGCCTTGCAACTTCTCAGCTCAACCTCTAGATTTTAGACACTCCCTGGGCTGAGCATCAGAGTCTTTACTCTTCCTTACCTGTGTACCTTCCCTTCATGGTCTCATTGAGGTCCATGGCCTTAAATGACATCATTAGGCTGACAGCTCTCAAATGTACACTTTCATAGTCAATCTCTGCCCTTAACTTTAAACACATATATTTTATCGATGTATAACAGAGATCCTCACTTCAATATCTAATGGGCATCTCAAATTTAGCTTTCCAAAGTGGAATATTTGATTCCACCCACTCAATCCCTGTCCCTCACTTTTCCTCCCTGCCACATGTCCCATCTCAGTTCGTGTCACTGCCATGACCCAGTCACCTAAGATCAGGAAGTGGGAGTCAACCTTCACTTCTCCATTTCTCTTCCTTTCACTTTCAGCACAATAGCAGGATCTGGTGCCTCTATCATCAGATACATCTTCAATCCTCCCACTCTTTCCATCTCACTGTTACCTTAGTCCAGGAAAGGTTGCCTGTTGCCTGGTTCTTCCAACTGTCTTTAGTGGTCACATCTTGAGTGGTCTTTCTCTTCTATAATATTCTCTATTCAGTGATGGAAATGTCTTTATTTTAGTTCCCAAGTTCATTAATGTGCTCATGTATGGTTGGTTGAACTGCCTTTAGAAGTGACACTGGCACATGTCATTGTCTAGGGGCATGTGTCCTGAGTGCAAAAACAACTGGAAACCATGTCACAGGGAGTCTGTACTTAGCCTAATTAGCAAAAATATCAGGAATGATGTAGCCTCTTCCCCTCAGCCTTTGAAGGATTTTGCTATGAAAGAGGGAGGAGGTCCTCCATGAGCTGCTTTAGGGGACAGGCTCTGACTGATGGATAGAGGTTACAAAGGGCAGGTTTGGTTCACTCTCAGTAGAAGCAATATAAAAGGATGTCACCCATGTGGCAGTCTCCCAGGGAAGGAACAGTGCTACCAATCTGGTAAAAGAACGCTACAGGCATTAAGGGATGGGCAGCCCACCTTCCCTAACCCCTCCCTGCCTTTCGCTGTGTCTCATTCATGAATCTGCTACACATTTTATGACAAGTACCATATATACTCCTGGATTGTGTCTATTGTTTTGTATTTATGTGTACTTCTTTTGGTTGCAAGTATTTTATGTATTTTTTGGTCCTGTGTTTATCTCTGTGTCTTCTTGATGTATTTTTTTCTCAGTATATTTATTTAGTCTCATGCAGACATTCCTGTCTAATAGTTATTTGTCTACTTATCTATCTTGCTCTATATCTGTTCTATTTTTTAAATATCCTATTTTAACAATGTTTCCTCTTACTGTAGTAATCTCCTTTTCCAGCCCACATGTCATACTGAAAAATAGATAAGAATAGTTTTGAATAGTTTATAATTTTCCATTAAAAAGTAAATAAATGGAATATTGAATACAAATTACTTCTGTGATTTTGGAATAATTTTTTTTTAATACCCACTATTTATTATCATAAACCATTAACATCAGTTTATATTTTCTTTAATATCTTACCAATTAGAAGAATTTAATGGAACTTTTTTGGTGGAATTTACTCATATATTCATTCACTTGATAACTATTTATCAAGTCCTAATCACAGTTTTCACAGAGGGCTGTCCGTAGAGACTTGTTGGTGATGCTCTGTCCTGAGAGCAGGAACAGGGGAATGAGAGGGGTGAGCTCCTGTCTGTAGTGGAGCTTTCATTCATGCGCGTGCCTCTGTGTGTGTGTATCTCTCTGTGTTGCATGAATGTGGAGAGTGGTAAACAAGTAAACAGACAAAATAATTGCAGCCAGTGACAAGGACATGCTATACTTAGATTATGTATCCCAGCAACTCAGCCTGTAAGGTTAATTATGAAGCATGCTTTGCACTTGTACGTGGACTGTGCCAAGGACAGTAGGCACCTTGTCTGGGGCAGGGTCACCCAGCTGCTCCTGATCCGGCTCCCCCATTATCTGCTTCTGCAGGAGCCAGACCTGAGAGCTGCCCGGCTGCCGCCCCCTGCACAGGTACATCAGCCCCCCCACCTCCTCTTTTTGCTCCCAGGGGCTCTCTCCCTCCCACCAGGGGTGAGGGGGTAACAGAATGTGCTGTTGCCTTTTCAGACAAAGAGAAGCTCCGACTCAGGGGAGGAGACAGGGTGTGCTCAGGCCGAGTGGAGGTTTGGCACGAAGGCTCCTGGGGCACGGTGTGTGACGACTCCTGGAGCCTGGCAGAGGCCGAGGTGGTGTGTCGGCAACTGGGCTGTGGTTCCGCCCTGGACGCGCTGGGGGAGGCTGCGTTTGGCCAGGGAAATGGAAGCATCTGGCTGGACGACGTGTGGTGCAAGGGCAGCGAGTCCTCCCTGTGGGCCTGTGCTGCGCAGCCCTGGGGGCGGAGCAACTGCAAGCACGAGGAGGACGCGGGAGTCAGGTGCTCAGGTGAGCAGCAGGACCAGGCGGATGGGCTGGGATGAAGCAGGTGGGAGTGCACGTCCAAAACCTCTTCCTAGGATGACCTGCTGCCCTGTACTGTGGCTCTGGAGACGCCTGGGTCTGATCTCCTGGCATCCGGGAGAGAACCATGTGCCAGTGATGGTAGGTGCGACCCAATGACTTTTCCAGGCCAACCCAGTCCAGTGACCCCATTTTCCTTCTCTTCTCTCCAGGTGAAAAGACAATAGTTCCACCCAGCCCTGGAGGTAAGTGTTTCTTCTGCTCTGGGCCATGCGACAGAGGAGATACCCAGATTGTCAGGGACTTGCACTGTGGAATCTGCCTTCTTCGTGCAAAATTACAGTAGCCCTGATGACCGGGTGCTGTGAGCAGCCATAAAGTTTCATCAGGTTGTAGCAGCCAGAAAGCTGCATGGGTTGCCTGGCGTTCACTTCATAGAAATCCCTTAGAACTGGATTCAGAAGACAGTTGACAGAGCTCAGGGCAGGGCCTGGGCTGGTCACGTCATGGGATGCAGGCAGATGCATCTACTCTGAACTAGTGACTTCATGGGCCTGAGGACGCAGGAGATGGCCGGTGTACAGGGGATCTGTGAGTTTACGACCATCTCTAAAGGCTCGTGACTCTTTTATCTTCTCAGGCGCCAGTTCAGGCTCAGCTTCTGTCCCTGGCATCTTCTCCCTGCCTGGGATCCTCTGCCTCGTCCTGGGAGCCCTTCTCTTCCTGGTGCTCATCATTCTGGGGACTCAGCTGCACCGATGGAGAGCAGAGGGCAGAGGTGCGTCCTCGAGGACAACTGTGTGGCCCAGGAAGCGTGTGGAGGCAGGCAGTGGGGCCAGGCGTGGCAAGAGGAAAACTGGGCTAGATGTCTTCTCACTCCATTAGTTTGGAAACTCCATCTGCCTTACACTGCACTCTAAGGGCTCTTAGGAGGCTCTTAGGATTGGGGTCTGAGTACTCATAGGTCATGGCCTCTTGTGTGAGGCAAGAAAGAGTAGGAGCTGAGCTGTGCATGCAAAGTGAGTAATGTCAGCAGGTGCAGACATGCCGCATGGGCTCTGGGCCCTTCAAGGGGTCCTGGCAGCCCTGCGGGCTTTCCACGTGCGAGCATCAGGGAGCGTGAGGGCTTAGCCTGCTGATTCCAGGCTGGTCTAAGGTGGTGATCTCTGACCTCCCGCTGCTTTGCTCAGCCTTATCCAGTTTCGAGGATGCCCCTGACGAGCCTGTGTACCAGGAGATCGATTATCTCGGGACACTGAGGGAGGATCTGCTGGGCAGCCCAGGTGTGTGTCCCCACCTTGCCCTCCTGGGACCCCTGGCTGTCAGCCACCGTGAGCCAAGTCTTCCCAGAACCCGCAGACCCACCTCTGGCCCAGGCCCCCAGAGGAAGCTCCCACCTGAGGCCGCAGGTTTGGCCCTTTGGTAGCCCCGGAGCACTGAGCCTTCTCCTCACATCCCACTAGCCACGTGGGCCCCAGATTTCTTCTATGCCTTTGCACAGGCCAATGGGTGTGGGAGGCATTTCTGTTTGTTTTGAGATGTTTTTCTCCACATTAGGGTCCCTGTCAGACGACTCAGCGAGTAAACTGCCATATTACACAGGAGACGCTGAGGACAACGGTGACTATAAATCCACTCCAGGTAGCAGAGGTGGCTCTTCCCTGGCTGGGTTCAGGGGCAGGAGGAATTTCCCTCATGGGAATGAGGCCCTTAGGGGACAGTGTTCCTCTGACTGGGATTGGAGGGGTCTCTTGTTTCCAGCTGGGGTCCAGCCTCCCGCTTCTCTGGCGACGCTGTGAGGTCTCATGCTTGGGCTCGGTTCTTTGTGCCTGTCGCCACTCTTGTTCAGTCACAACACCCACACGTTGTTTAAAAAAGTAACACCTGGGATGCAAAATCTGACAACATGTTTGATTAATATTTAGAAATGCTCACTGGTGTGAGAGTGACTTTGAAATATGCTGTTTTCATGGAGAAATATTAGGATAATTGGATTATTGTCCTGTTTGTGAACGCTTTGGCCTTGGAAAGGCCTGTTAACACAGGGCGTGAATGGTGCCTTCATTGATGAACCGTCAGAATCTCTGCGTAGAGGGACTGTCGGTGTTGCCCAGGCCAAGCCACTTACTGTGGTTTCATCTGCTCCCGTCTGTCCTCAGAACCCCCGGGTCAGGGGGCTGATGCACCTAGTGACGGCTATGATGATGCTGCAGAGATGCCAGTTACGGAGACGCCCCCCGTCCCGCAGACGAGTGAGGGGGAGCTGCCCCCGCAGGAGGAGAACGTGGCCAGGGCCTCTCAGGCAGGTGAGTGGCGTGAGTGGGTCTGCAGTAATCTCCTGTCTCTCTCCAGGACAAAGGGAATTTGAGTTTCTCAGTGCTCATAATTCCTGCAGATTCAAAAATTGGAAGAGCTCATATTTTTCATGCCATTACCTTGACCGTATTCCTTTCCTTAATGTTATCAGATTCCCTGGGGGGGGCAACTGTGGGCGGATTCTGCGATGGTTCTGTGGGCATTTGGGAACACAGACCAAAGCCACCAAGTGCACAGTTGGATGGTCAGTGAGAAACACATTTCTCCAGATGTCATATCCTGCTTCCTTGTTCCTGTGAATTCAGAGTTGTCAGGTGTGAAAGGAGAAATCTTCACTTCCCCTCTTAGGATTCTTACTAATTCCTTTCCCATCTCCTCGCTGATTGTGTAAGCCAGGAAATAGGTCAGCACAGGGCGCTTGCATTGGCCACAGATCTGTGATACAGTGTGTCCCAGATAAGCGGGGACTAAGCCTCAGGGACCCGCATGGACTGGATCCTGACGGGGTCGCCTTGATATGTTCCTTACTGTAACTAATGTTAGGTAGCCTGAGCTTCCATAGCATTGGTGGCCCCTGGGGAAACTTTGTCCTCCCCACTTCCCTGACTGTGTTTCCACCACAGGGCTCTGTCCTCTCCCTCTGTCACATCTTTAACCAATGTCTCTGTACTGTTTCAGGCTCTTCTCTGCACTTCCTCAGAGGGGCAGCTGACCCTGGGAAAGGACTGGATAGCCCCTGGCTGCTCCAGGGACAAGAAGGGGACCCTGGATATGACGATGTTGAACTACGTGCCCCCGGAACATCTACAGTGGCTTTCCCGTAATGTTGTGTTAGGAATGAGATGAGGTCTCTGATAGTCTAATTGTCTGCATCCCAATAAAGTACTGCTGATCTGTAATAGTATGACATGGAAATTATGCAAAACTACATATTTTGAATAAAGTACTTTTGCTTTGTGACAATTTAGCAAGTTTCATCCCAATTGCTCTTCGAGCATTAGCCCCTAACCACAGTTTCCCTCAGAGGAATCACCAGGAGAATGAACTGACCTCTTTTCTCATCTCCCCCACAGGCTACTCAAGGCATTGCTTTGCCCAGGTGCAGGGATGCTCCAGGTTATGTACACAAGGTTCCACACTTGGTCCACTTTCCCCCTCATTCCTAGCAAGATGAACTCATGGGGAAAAAGCCAATCCTGAACATTCACGTATGCTCTTCCCTGAGATGTCACATCACCTTGTTTTAACAGACTTGGGCGTGAGTTTCTAAGTTGAGGGGGGAAGGTGTCACGTGGAAGGAAATGAACATAGTTTTCTTTGCTCTGCCCAAATTTTCCTGGACCAGTTATAAATCTAGTCCTACATAACTATGTCTTCTTTCTCATCTCTTACTCCCTAGGTTACTTTTTCCATTTATTTCTCAGCCCATACAGACTCCTCCTCCTCGCTGCTTTTGTGTCTGGTTGGTCATCAAATCCTTTTAAATTTGGTCTTTTTTCTACATCACTTCCTCTCCTTTCCTCAGGACATTGCCATTTCTGGTGTTTCCAATTATGAGGGAATTATGTCAGGTCAGAGCTCTCTTCACTGCAGCGTGACGGAGGACAGCTTGGCGTTCTCCCGCAGGCCTTGTACATGTGCGATGACAAGGCAGGAAAGAGGGGCCCAGACAGAGGAGACCCTGAAGGAGCAAGACAGAAAAGCCAGCACCTTCTTGCTATTTGGCTTTTACACATATGGGTGGGGAGGGGTCTGACAGGATTGAACTATCAGAGGAAGAACTTCAGACCAGAACTTCAGACCTTCGAAATTGCTTTCATTTGGTAACTATTTAAAATGCAACACGATCCTGCTGTGATTCTTCAGGGCAGAGAAAGCTATATTATATTAGCGGCCAAGGAAATATTACATCTCTAGAACCCTCCATCACACAGGGAATTTATGGAGGAGGTTTGTTGAACTAATGTAAGAACTGGAGTTGTGAGCAGAGCCCAACCTGTTAGTTAGTTGATAGCTCTGGATGCCATGCGGGGGTCCAATGTACATGTTCTCTTGCAATCCTCATAACTTGTGCAGTGCTTGGGGCTTGGGAGATGTCTAGGGCTTCTTCCAGCGCACATACATGGCCACTGGCTGTAGAGAAGTGATGCAAGCAGTGACAGAGTAAAGAATACCCACCAAGATCATCATACTGTACACATGATGATGGTGTCAACAAGGCCAAAATGGAGAGCTAGTTACTAAAATTTTCGGTCATTAAAAATCAGGAAATTAAGGAGGAGGGAAACAGGGCAAGCTTCACCACTCAGATTTGGAGAGTACCAGGATGGGTCCTATTATGGACTGAGTGCTCAAAAACTAGCCAGGAGTTGGTAGCAGACTTTCAGACTGCTTAGACTCAGGGAGACAATGGCATTATTCCAAGTGATCTATGTTGCCTATGAATGAGTCTTTAATGAAGAGGTGGATTTGCAGGGTATTTCATTCCAGGGTTTGCCACAAAAGCCAGAAAACCTCCCTGCACAGTAGTAATTGTGACAGAGCAGCCAGAATGTCACATAGGAATGGCATTTATAGGAAAATCTGTTCTATTAAGAGTGAACTTTGCATACAAGCTTGGAGGCCTGACCTTGGGAGGACCCAGTGGAAGACCCTAGATTTTCCTGAAACTTCTGAGGGAGTTAACACTCATAATATCTCATTCCAGGCAGAATGGGGAAGTCACAAAGACATGAGAATGTCAGGGGTTATGTTACATACCAACTTCCAATTTAATAATCTAGTGTGGAAGATAATGATGTGATCTCTGCAGTGGACAAAATAAAGTCGCAGCACTCGTTATGGGCTGCAGCACTGAACATGACCCTCACAGAGCTAGTGAAAGCCTGCATGGAACTGGTTCCTGAAGCACTAGCTGTAGTAAGAGGTGAGCCTGCGAAGTTTGAAGTGGTGCCCAAGGGGTGTCCAATACGAGTTAATTTCTAAGTCAAAACTGGATAGTACAAGTTGGCACAACAAGATATTACCAACATGTAGCTCAAATTTTTGGCTTGAGTGATATAGCTTAAATGAAATTCCTTCCTTACCCAAAGCTGTAAATCTGCAGAGATGGAAGCATCGGACGTGGTGCACCCCTCACTTCACATGCGCTTCTAAGGCTGCAGTACCACAGAGGGATACGTTGTTAAAGCAGAGTCAGATAAATTGTAGAACCTAACTCTGTATCAAGCTTTCCAAAAGAAACAGGCACAAAGAGAGAATCTACCTTTAGAGGGGGCTCACGCTGGTAGATGTACCTTTCTAAAGGTCTTTTTTTCACGCTGGGATGCAGATGAGCTCTAACTATGTGGGTGGTATAAGTTAGACCAAAGGAAGCCCTTTAGGTTTGAGGCTTCTCAATTTTTAGACTTTGTTAGTCCTACAGGTAGAGAACTTATGTGACTAACTTCCTTCCTGCAGTCAACCACATCTCCAAAATAAACCCAGGTTTATTTACAGTAATCAATCGAGACAAAGTGGGTATATTCTGATAACATATTTTTAGATAAGAACTAACTTCCTTGGTTATCTTCCAGCAAGTAAATGCCACCAGAATGTTTTCAAGGAGGTCTGGTTGAGGGTAACACTGCCTTATGCCCTGGAGCAGGGGTTCAGCAAATTTACAGACCTGATGTTAACTCTTTTATTGCCAGAGACATGTGGATTTAGGTCAATGGTCCCCAAATAATGAGGGACATATTGTACTATAGAGCTGAAAATAGTCACACATCCATGCAGTTTTCACATTTTGTTTTTCATTCTTTATCAAATTTATATATGAATTAATTAAAGAGTCAAAAGTTCTATAAGGCTTCTTAATAAAAAATATTAGTCCTCACTCCTGCCTTCCCCACACACTCATCCAGGCAAGCCAAACATTTTTAACACTTTTTTGTTCATTTTTTGACATCTTCCTCAGTATCTTCACATAAGATAGTTTTTTGGTTTTATTGTTGTTGTTTGAGGCAGAGTCTCACTCTGTTGTCCAAGCAAGGGTGCAGTGTGGCATCATCATAGCTCACAGCAACCTCAAACTCCTGGACTTGAGTGATCCTCCTGCCTCAGCCTCCTGAGTAGCTGGGACTCCAGGAACGCACCACCATGCCCAGCTAATTTTTCTATTTTTAGTACAGATGGGGTCTTGCTCTTGCTGAGGCTGGTCTCGAGCTCCTGACCTCAAGCAATCCTCCCTCCTCGGCCTCCCAGAGTGCTAGGATTACAGGTGTGAGCCACCACATCTGGCCTTGATATAATATGTTGTCTGTTTTTCTGATGTACTCGGTTATCTTTTGCCTTTCCACTATGGAAAATGAGGACGTAGCACATTTTCATTCAATTCTCATCGTCTCTAACTCCTAATACCATCTCTACCTGCACAACGAAACCCTTCCTGTATTCCTAGCCTTCTAATGCAGTTATAGTATCATTTTTGTAGATTAATATCCATCACTTACATTAGTATGATTATACATGCTTTTCACAGTTGGGTCATGCAGTATATTACAAATACTATACTTTTCCTTTTTTATATTTTAATTTCTCATAATTACACTATTTTGCTTTTTTATTTGATTAGTTCATATATTTAACACTAATTTTTACCCTAAAATCTCTGTTAATTCCAAAAATTACCTCATAACATACTCAGACACTTACATGTTCTATCAATTTGATCTTCTCCGACAAATATGTCCACCTTGAGGTCTTGATTTCACTGGTCCTTTCTCTGACTGTTACCTCTTCTCCTTATGGCACATATCCATAGTACTCCTCTTCTAGTACTTTCCATCCTCATGGAGATGCCCAATCTTTTCCCTGATCAGTTTTTCACAGTTTTCCACTCTCCTGATGTCTGGACATTATTTCTAGGCCGGATGATGTAACACGACTCACACTGTAATCTTTCTCCTTTAAGTACACTCACTCCCTGGCCTCTGTCAGTCTCGCCTGACAAGCACAAGGATGGATAAAGTCAACCACCTAAACACTCCTTGCCTGAACTGGACTAGTGAAAATGGCTG